>PVJH01015426.1:0-53574 GCA_004026705.1 Nesogale talazaci
AAATGGCCACGACTGCAATCTCCCAGCCAGGCCCAGCTGACCCACGCCACCGCTGGCCAGACCTGCCTCTGCCGATCGATAAGGGAAGAGTTATCAGTACCCCAAATAATCAATCGCTAATTGCCGAATGCCATGCAATTCATCGGGGAGAGTTATGTGTGGCCAGTGACTGGGCGCCCCCACCTTGGCCCAGCGCAGCCTCCAGGGGCGGGGAGGGCCAGCTAGTGGCCAGCACCTCAGAAGCAAAGCCACCCACCACTTCGCCAGCGGATACTCTGGGCCCAGCCAGCGTCTCTAAGCCCCAGGGGTCTCTCTGGTCAGCAGCTGCCGTGGCCACAAATGCCTGTGGGTAGTCTGGCATCCCCTGAGCAGCCCATCTGGCCCAGGCCCCTGGGCATGCCAGGTACCCAAGATGGACAAGGTACCCATGCCTAGTGGCTTCTGGCCGCCATGTGTCACAGGCCCTGCACATGATAACCAACCAACCAGACAAGCCCACTGCCGTCGCATGAATTCCAGCTCAGAGCCACTGTGTCGGATTCCCGAAATGGAGCCTCGTCCTTCCTCGGAGCGGCTGCTGGGTTTGAGGAGCCCACCTTGCGGTACGCAGCAATGTCTACCCACAGCACCACCTGGGCTCCTGTAAGACTGTGCTCAGTACAGAACAGATGGATGCCCTGGTCCCCAGTCCTGCAGGAGGGTCAGTCTGGGCAGCACTGTGTGAGTGGCACTTAGCCAGGGCCGAGGGAGGTGGCTGGGTCAGAGAGCCAGGTGCGCTGTGATTGGATGAGGAGCCAACTGCCAGCTCCCCCCGAAAGGAGTGTGGCAGCCAGACAGGACAAGCCGTGGCTCCCACAGCTCCCGCCACCCCAGGAGCCAGGTCTCAGCCATTTCTGTGCCCACAGCACCCGGCCCGGCCCAGAGGAAGCACCCACAGCAAGAGAATCACTGGATG
Source organism: Nesogale talazaci (assembly GCA_004026705.1). NCBI lineage: Eukaryota > Metazoa > Chordata > Mammalia > Afrosoricida > Tenrecidae > Nesogale > Nesogale talazaci. The sequence goes on from PVJH01015426.1 coordinate 956, forward strand.
ATTATAGGATCATCCAATTGTCAGACTTCTGAAACGTCTCCTCTTTCTTCCCCACCACTGCATATAGAAAAAGACGTCACAGGAGAGCGTCCGCGCCAGACTTGTGAGACAGGCCGGAGAGCGCTGTTTAAGGCAGGGGTTTCAACCTGTGGAGCTCAATCCCTCTGGGTCGAAGGACCCTTTCACAGGGGTCGCCTGATGCAAAACGACAATGAGGAAGTAGCAACAGAAATAATTGCATGACTTGAGAGGTCACCACCACATGAGGAACTGGCTGAAAGGGTTGTGGCATTAGGGAGGTTGGGAACCATGGATCTAAGGGAAACTGAGACTCCAAGAGAATCTGTGACCTGCCCAAGGTCATACAGCAGGTCAACAGCTTCTCCACTCCAAATCCTACCCCAGGAGCCCCACCCCTCCACCACCCCCAAATCTGACCCACCCCATGGATAATCCCAACACAGCCCTCGCCAAGATCAGTTGACTGTGACCAGGAATACCTCATCCCCACACAGGAGGGGGACAGACCCTGGGGGAGGGACACCTTCTCCCCAGTCTCCATCCTCGACCCTGGGAAATTCAGCCAGGGCGCAAGAGCACTAGCCTCGGAGTCCCAAGACAGGATCCAACCAGACACTGGCATCACCTTTCGGGGTGACCACTGCAGAACCCCTTGCCTGTCCCCGCTCCTCAGTCTTCTCATCTGTGGAAGGCCTACAGTGCTCTCTACGGACTTAGAGAACTGCCAAGAGAATGAGCCGAGAAAGATCTGGAAAAACGCAGGGAAGCTGTGAAGCAAACACTGCCCAGAGAGATGATCATCAGAAGGCCCCTCTGAACTACAGGCTGAAGGAGGACACATTGCTGGCACCTGGGTTCAGGTGCTTGGCCCATAACCTAGGGCCAGTGGTTTGGTCCCAGCAGCAGCTCCCAGGCCAAGAGACGATGACCTTGGAAGCATTATGGGTGTGGTAGGAGCCCTGGGGCCGGTTCTGATTCACCCTGACCATACAATGCAAAGAAATAACCCACCCTGTACCAGCTCACAGCTGTCCTTCTGTCCAAGTCTGGCGGGGCAGCCGCTGTTAGTCCACCTCCTCCAGGGTCCTTCTCGTACCCTCTCTCTCCAACCACAATGCTCTCGGTGCGACTCTGTCTGACAGTGTCCCTGGGAGTCAGGATTTGGTTCCCAGGTGATGTCGATGTGGACAGGGAGCCCTGGGGACTTTGTGGTGACGCACTGGGCCGCTAACTGCTAGGGCAGCTGTTTGAAACCACCAGTTGCTCCTTGAGAGAAAGACCGGGCTTTGTACTCCCATAAAGAGTCGCAACAGTCTTGGAAACTGGTGGGGGCAGATGTCGCCTATCCTCTAGGGTGGCTATGAGCCGGCACCCACTCCGTGGCAGGGGGTTTGCTTAGCATTCGGTCCCTCTGGATGTTGGGACTCCAGCAAGAGTCACTGCCCTCTCCCCAAAGGGGGCAGAAGAGGAGCAGGCACTTGGCAAGAGGTCAGAAGAGATTGAGCCAGGACTCTCTGAGGGGAAAGGAGGGTGAGCAATCCTCTTGCTTCTTGCAGATCGCCATCAGGAAAGATCGATCACTAGAAAGGGGGCACTGAGTTTGGTGAAGCTGGGGTCATCGCAAGCAGGAGATGGGCTCACAATCTCAAACGTGCCAACCCCCTTAGGACAGTGCCAGACCGGAAACCTTCAATGATACACAAGGTGTCCACGGGGTGAAGCGGGCTCACCGCCGCCAACCACCGCCTCAGAGGCCAGGCTGAAGAGGGCCATTCCAAGCCACCCCCAGAGGCCTCCAACAAGGTAGCTCTCCTTCTCCACTCAGTGCAGAACAAGAGGCTGCGGCCCAGAGACGTGAAGCCGCTTGCTCGAGTTCACCCAGCTGGGAGTCAAGCCCAGGACTTCCCAAGCCCCAGGCCCTTGTTTACCACGCCACGCTCCAAAGGCCCCACTCTCCTGCTGTGCATGGAGCTGGCACTCAGAGTGAAGCCAGGAAGCCCAGGTGTGTGACGCACACACATCAATGCGTGCACACGCCTGCTCCACTATGCCCCAAACCCTGGCATCAGAGGTCCCGTGACACCACTCAATGGCCAGTGGACCATCAGGGTCATGAGAGGGAGCGCATGGCCATGTGGGGGGGGGGGGGCAGGGGAGCGGCTGGCACAGCTGGCCTGGAACTAACTAGATCAGGCCCGGGCATGGAGCCGCCTGTCCGGCTGCCCTGCCAGATGGGTGCTGGAACTAGGCCACCTGCCAAGGCCCAACCTCCACATCCAAGCCAATCTGGACTTCAAGGTTCCTCTTTGGCCCCCTCCTGCCCTGGCCTTGGTGGCTGGCAGCACCCACATGGATGCAGAAGACCAGGTGGCAGCCGCCGTCCCTCCTCCCACAGCCAGCACCTCCCCTGGTGCAGCCATGTGGCCCCATATGTTCGTGACAGCTGGACGGCCGGAGTCATTGCCTGAGGGTGACCGCTACAGAGGGTGTCCCAAAGGAGGGGCGGGCAGATCCTGCCTCACCACCCACCCCTGCTCCGCAGGCCGCCACCCAGAAAAGCCCGGGCTGGAGGGTCGCTCTGCCTTTCTGGTGCTTGGTGACCTTGTGTGCCCAGTTCCCTCTTGACAATCAGCCTGTATGCTCATGGACCCTACCACTTCAAAGTCTATCCAAGTGTCTGGGGAGACGAACATGCTCTTTGTGCAGGCATGGAAAGTGAAGCAGGGCCACAATTAGAGACTGCATCTTACCATTCCAAGGTACCTGCTACCTTTGAACACCCAGGGGGTAGGCGTGGTGATCATCAAAGCCAAGGACAACCAAGGGACCCTCAACTAGCTCCCCACTCTGGCTGGGTCTCCCCCATGCTCCACCAACTGGGGAGCCCCAGCGCCACTCATGCCCCTTGGTCTTCCAGCCCCAGGACCACCTTCCTGGCTCTGCTGCCCCTGAACAAACCCTCCCACAGCCACCAGAGGGAGCAGTTTAAATGGCTCATTTGAAAGGGCCCCTCCAGGACTCAACTCTCTAACCATACAATGGTGTATCAGCCCGCACTCCTAAGTTGGGGCCTCTGGAGTCTCCTCCACCTTGTGCCAACTGCTCCATGCCTGCTGGGCCTATGGGGATGACTCCATCACCAGTATGCTCTGGCCTCATGTCTTTCTGGCGCCAAGCCACCACCTATCTGGAAATCCCCCACCCTTTATGTTCCCCTTCACCCAGGCACCCAATTCATTCATTCACGGACTCCACAAATGTCTTCTGAGCCTCCTCCATCAGGTCTCAGAATCGTCCAGGCCTTTTCCATCTGTCTGGAAGACCCTGGACCCCGCCAGCACAATTCTTCCTCTCCCAGCTGCACCTGCACAGGGGGGCCACCCACTCGGCCTATGCACTAGGTGTGGCCCTAAGTGTGTCTTCCATTCCTGAGCCCTTCTAGTGAGAGCCCCGGGCCTCGGGCATCTCGGGGTCCCCAGTACTCAGTTCAGGTTGCATCCTGGGGTGTCCTCACATGTGGAATGAGGCCTCTGGGCAGGATTCCTGGCAGTGGGGGAGTAGGGAGCCAAGGAGTGGTCTTGAGAATGGGATGTCTGGGACCCAGAAAGCCAGAGAAGAGAAGGCGGCCAGGCCTCCTCTGCTGCCATCAAGTGGACTCTGGCTCATAACTAGTCTGCGTGGGGCTTCGGAAACTGTAAATCGTTATAGAAGCAGACAGCCTCACTTTCCTCCTGCAGAGTGGCTGGTGGGTTAGAACCGTCGGCTGTGCAGCGAGCAGCCCGAAGCGTAACACACCAGCACCAGCAGTTACCCTGGAGTAAACCCCAGCCTCTCCAAAAGGAGTCCTGAACGCCCATGCGCTCCCCACCATTGAAAAACTAAGGGCTCCCACTAGCCACCGCCCGCTCCCAGGTAGAAGTTTGAGGAGGTAGGTGGGAGCTGTCCTCCCAGTGGCGTGGCTTGAGACTGCATGGACCTGGCTGGATTTCCACCCCTGGCAGAGAGACTAGAGGACAAAGAGGTGCCCTGATCTCCCCCCCTCCAACTCCCCAGGGAGCTCAGATCAGGGGTAGCCAGAAGGGCTGGGATTCCAGCAAGCCATGATGGTGATGGTGGAAGTCCTTAGCAGGGTTTCCTGGAGCACCGTGGGCAAGAGCAAGATGGTAAGAGGCGGGGGGGTGGGATGGGGGACTAGGAGGCTGAGAAAAACTGAGGGGGTTGCTGAGGGAGCCACCAGGAGAATCCAACAGGCCTGGCCTCACCCCCACAAGGCTCAGCAGAGGGGCACCAATGACTCCAGGATGTGTCGAGGCTGCCTTTGGGGCTAAGGGGCCACACGGGCCTGCCCAGGACTAGCAGCTGCTCTGCTAGTGGGCCACCTGGGGAGGGGACAGTCCCAACATCCCAGACAGATCCTCTTCTCTCAATGTACTTTCTGAGCTCTCTGGGAAGGACCCAGGGCCCCAAACAGAAGGACTGGTTGGGGTAAAACCCCGCTGATGCCCAGAAGATGCCAACATCCTGGAGTCATGAGGTGTGTGAACCAGCAGGCAGGGTGCAGACTCGGTGCCCCAACCAGCCTGGAGTCAAAAGGTAACCCAGGAGGACCACAGACTGAAAGCAGCTGCCCACCCTCTTTCCCTGTGGGGAGAGTGTCCATATAGGCTGGGGAGCTCCTGGCTGACCCTGCTGCCAAGCCTGGGTGCCTTCTCTTCCCTCAGCAAAGATGGGTCTCAGGGGCGCCCTCACAGTAGAAAGGGGGCTGGCCTGTAACTCAGGGGCCTGGCTGTCTCCTGCAAGCTCTGCCTGTGAGTGGCCTCAGGCCAGTCACAGCCCCTCCAAAGCCTCCACATCGGCTCCTGGGAGGAAGAGCACGTGCACTGACACGTGGCTCCAAGTGCCTGAGATTCCAACGCATTCCACCTCAACACGGTGGTCCAGAGACCCAGGGGGCACCCTGTTGGCACAGCAGTAAAAGCACTCCTGCTGCTAGCCCTCTTCTAGAGGTACCACCCAGAAGCCATCAGAAAGAGGCAGCAGGGAGAAAGATGATGAGATCTGCCTCCCCTTGAAGACTGCAGCCTTAGAAACGCGAGGCCTCCCTTCTGCAAAGTCCCTATCTTGAGAACTGAATGGACAGCTGTGGGTGTGGGAGAAGCAGCTGGGCCAGCCCCACTCCCTTACACCCCACACCTAGGCGGCAGACCAGCTGCTCTGCTACAAGAATGCCAGGCAAGAGGTCCAGGGATGGGGGCTGCTGGGGACCCCCCACCCCCTTCCTCCTTCCCCAAGGAAGCCCAAGCTGAAAGGAAGGATTGAGAAGCCATCCTGAGGATGCTTTCCAGGGGAGAGAGACGGAGCCCACCCTGAAGCTGGGAGAGTTTAACAGAGGGGCAGAGCCTCTGACCCAGCGTCCTCTCACTCCTCCACACCTTCCCGTCAACCTAGTGCATGGGCTGGGTTGGCATTTGGGGGGTGGGGCTCCCTGAGGCAGCCAGCACAAGACCAAAATGTGGGCGCAAGCCCAAGGAGGGTAACAGGGCCGCCACAATCTCACCACACGGAGGCTCCCAACACGCACCTGCCCAACCGGTGGATCTGAGGGTGCCGCCTCTCACCTGAGCCTTCGGGAGGCTGGGGGCGGGGGGGGGGGGCACATGCACCGAATAAGGCAGTTTCTTCAGCCTGTCAGTCCCGCGAAGCAAAAGGTGAGGGGACACACACCCAAACACACACAGCTCACAGCTGGTTTCCCCCCCCCCTCCCCTCAACCTCCAACCCCGAGCACGGCGGCACCGGCAACCTCGCCCTCGCCGCCCGCCCCGAGCGGACCTGGGAGCCGTGCCCAGCGATCCCAGCGGACCCCGCGGGGTCACAGGAGTCCGGCGCCTGGAGTGGCTCCAGCGAGGCGCCGCGGGGCTGAACCGATGCCGCGCTGAGCTGGCGGCTGAGCTGGTGGGGTCCTGGAGGTAGACCTCTCCATCCGCCGCCGGGAGGCCCAAGCCCGAGCCCGAGCCCCACTCCTGCCTCCGGGTCTCTGCAGGAAGACGGGCTGGAGTTCCATCCTCTAAGCACCCCTCCCCCCGCCGACACCCCCACCCACCCACGCCCCTGCCTCTGCCGCCAGGCCCGGGGGTCCCACAAAGTTGTTCCAAGTCGCCAAGGTCTAGGCGGTCGGCGAGGGTTAAGGCGGGGCCGCGCGATGGGCGAGAGCGCGGGCACGGTCTGGAGTCCCGAGCTCGCCCCCCCAGTTCTGCGCGTGCACGCCCCCTACGGACGCGCACCCAGCACCCCCCCCCCCCCCGCCGCCCCCCCCCCAGGCTCCCGCCCAATCAGAGGCCGCGCGCGCGCACAGCGCTGCCAGCGGGCAGACACCCCGGTTCCCCGGCCTGCGCCCCGCCGCCCTGTCCCCGCCGCAGAGTCCCGGCCCAGCTGCACTCACCGTCCCGGGCGCGCCGTCCGCGCGCGGCTCTGCTCCGGGCCCGCATCCCCCGCTCCCGCTCCGGCTCCGGCTCCGGCTCCGGCTCGGGTTCCCGCTCTGCAGGGCTCGGCTCCGAGATGGTGGCAGCGGCGGCGAGCGAGGCAGGGAGGGCGTGCGCGTGCGCGCGCGTGTGTCCGTGTGAGTGTGTCTGTATGTGTGTGTGAGCGAGAGAGGGCGCGCGCAGCGGGTGCGTGTGCGCGGGAGGGCCCCGCGCTCCCCTGCGCGCCCCGCTCGGGCTCTCCACGCGGCGAGGCCAGCAGAATCCCTAACGCGCGCCCCCAGGCGCCGGACGCGCACGCTCGCGCCCCCCGGCGCGCCCTCACCCCCGGCTCCGCGCTCTCGACTCGCGCCCTCCTGGGGCGCTCCCCCAGACCCTCCAGCCCGGGGGGTCTGCGGAGTCACCCGCCCGGGCCGGCCCCGCCCTAGGTCTCCCCGCGGCCCGGGAGAGGCCACCGCGGGCGCCCCCCCGCTTCTCCACCAGGTGCAGCGGGGCCGCAGCCGCGCTCCCAGCCGGGACCCCCAGCCCCGGAGCCCGACTCCGGCTTCCAGCGCTACCGCCCCGAGGCGCCGGCTGCCTCCCCCGCCGCCGCCCCTGGGCCGCCGGCCGGCCGCAGCCGTGTGCCCCTGGCTCCTCTCCCCCGCCCCCCACCCCTTCCTGTCACCGCCTCTCTGGGTCTCTAAGCCCTCTCTTCCCGCTGCCCCTGGCGCCCCGCCTCGGGGCTCTCGGTCTCTTTCCAGCGCCCTCGCCCGCGCCCCCTCTTCCCCACCGCCCGGCGCTGCCTCTCACATTCTCCGCATTACACGGGGCGCCGCCCGGCCCTCGCAGGACCCAGGTTTCGCGCGCAGAGTGGACACGGGGGGACCCGCCGCCCCCTCGGCTCTCGGCCCGCCCGGAGCTCCCTCTCCGCGGCCTGGCAGGCGGCGGCGTCCGGCTCGCGGCTGCTCACGGCTCCCAGCTCCTCGGAGCTTAAAGAGATAGCGCACCGGGCTCCACCTGCCCCACCCCGGGGCGCCGCGAAGGGCAGGCGCGCCGGGCAGTGGTGCAGCCCGGGCCGTGCGGCGGCGCGCGGTCCGCCCATGAACGTGGCCCTTCAGGGCTGGAGGTGAGTCAAAGAGAAGGACGGGCAGGAGCTGCCCAGCCCGCGCGCCCAGGGGGCGCTCAGCCCTGGCTGGCTGCCCAGCCGAGGGCCAGGTTAAGGGTGCGGGACAGTGTCGGTTGTCGCCCCGAGCTGAGGGTTCCGGAAGAGGGGAGATAGGGAGCAACTGTCCGGATCTGAGCCAGGGGCAAATCCGCTGGCTAGGCAGAGAGGACTCGGGTGGACACCTACTCGTGCGAGATGGTCTTAGAAAAGTGCCCTCCTCCCCCCGCCTCCGGCCTTAGTTGAGCCTCCCCTGGAGAGATAGCGACTCTCATCATCTCTGGGGTCATGCCTGAATACAGGATTAGATCCTTCTGGAAGGGGGTGGTTCCAAGGCAGGCTCTCAGCCCCAGAATCCTATGGCTCTGGACCCCACCAGACCTGGTCTGATCTCTGGCCGGCACCCAGCGGCTCTCTCCCCAGCCCCAGAGAATCAGGAAAGAAGACAGAGGTGAGCGGTCAGGGACCTACCACCCCACAGCTGGAGAGCTTCTTTCTCATTCTCCAGACACGGGCCCAGGCCACAGCATTTCCTCTGCAGGGCGGCCCCCCTTCAACCTAGCTCCTGCCCTAGACAGACCTTTGCTCCTCCCGCTCCCACGGAGGACCGCGTTTTCTCCATCTGCACCACTAAGCGTCTATTTTATGCCCCACTTTGTGCTAGTTGGGGGTGGGGAACCCCGGGGGGAACAAGGACGTCTAATGGAGTGGTTGGAGCTTGAGAGATTCAGGAAAGCTTCCTGGAGGAGGTGACATTGGAAGGATGGCTATGAGGGGGGGGGTCTTCATATGCCAAGGGAAGAACCTGAGCAGAAAACTGGAGGTGGGTGAATGGTAGGGAACCTGAAGAAGAAGCGATCAGAACTTTGATTTCTAGTGCTGGCTGTTCTCACTCGGCAAGCCCAGACACAGGGGCTCTCCCATCTTTCAGCCTTCGGAGTGGCCTGGCTAAGGATTTCCCAAGCCCAACAAGCTATTGAGGAGAGAGAGGTTTCCTCCGGTCACGCCTCTCCTCCTCCACTCCTTTAAGCCCCCTCCAACCTCTGCTCCCATCTGTGCCAGATGCAGCACAGCCGCCCCCTGCCGACAGGAGCTGGGAGTAGACGAACCTCTGGCTGTGTGTCTTCGCCTCTCTATGCATCCAGAAGGCCCCAAAACCCAGCTCCTTCATGGTGGCCGCCCCCGCCACCACCACCCCCCACACCCATACCACCACCACCCATACCAACGTCAAGGTGCCTTGCAAAGACCCCACACTTGGGTGCCAGGTAGACCCAGATACCAGCCCCAGGCTCTGTGTTTTCAGTACAATGGGAATAAAAATACTTTGTTGATGAGTGAGTAAGAATTCCGGCTGGGGATGGCCCAGCCTGCCGTAGGCAATCAGGGAGTATCCATTTCCTTCCCACACCTGTGCTCTGGCCACGTAGCCCTTTCTGAAGGTCCTTGTTTCTCCCTCTTCCTTTCTCCCCCAGCCATTTTCCTTCTGCTATCCTCCCAGACTTCCTGGGGGCCTCCAGGGAGGGAGATGAGCTTACGGCTGTTGCCTGCTCTGCACTGCAGCCCTCCAGAGGCGTCTACCCAAAGCTTCCATGCGGGCCCTGGGGAAGCCAAACTGAGACAAACAGCCTTTCCCTGGAGCCGCTGCCATCCCAGCAAAGCGGTCTGCCTCCCCATCCATTTCTCCACGCACTGAGTGCCCAACAGCCTTAGCCTGTGTGCCTGGGCACTAGAGCCCCCACTTTGCTGTGTGGCTGCAGGCAGTGGCACACCCTCCCTGTGGAGAACGGGCTGGACCCGGCCTTCGCGCTCCAGCCAGGCATTTTGCACAAAGGCAGGCAGACACAGAGGCCTTGGTGGGATTCCCTTTGGTCTTGCCCCCTGTGCTGGTGGCCAAGGGCTATTGCCACCTCTAGCACCCAGCGGATTTGACAGAAGCCTAGTCATGAATCATTAATGGCCTCTCAGAGGATGAACCTCTCACCACTGCCAGTGCAGCTGGAGGCTGGAGCTGGGAGGCCAGGACAGCTCCAGGAAAGAGCAGGGGGCAGGCTGTGTCACCCACTACAGGAAAGATAGGTTCGTTCTCTAGGGTCGGGCCTCGATGACAAAAAAACACCACAAGTGGATGGCTTTCACAAGCTAATGTATTCCGTTGAGGAGGTTAGGACTCTGAGTTCAGTGCGCCAGCTCTGGGGGATGGCTTCCCCTCTCTGCCAGTTCCTAGGAAAGGTCCTTTCCTCCTTTCCACATCGGGTCCCGGTGCTCCTGGGAGATTTCTCTGTGTCTTGAATCGACCCCCACCCCCCTGGGTCTAGGAGGGTCTCAGCACAGGGGCTCCAGCCCCAAAAGACCTACTCGATGCACAGCTCTTCTTTCTTGATGGAGGGAGGCCCTCCTCCTCTGCTCACATCTCTTTCCTTTCATTGCTTGAGAGAGAAAAAGTGGGGCCCCTGCTACCCCAGAGGAACCCCCCTTCTATCTGCTCAGGGGTGTGACCTGAGGTAGGGGCTTGCCTCCCACCCTGATCCTCTTAACCGGCTGGTGAGCCCCTCTGCCCTTTCCAGGAGAGAAGGCAATCTCGGATATAGCCACCAAGAAAGACCCAGCCCAGACCGAAGAGTGACCCGCACGGCAATGGGTACGTTGTGCCCACCCAACACCACCACCATACCTTCTCTAGCAAGTCCTTGCTTTCCTGAGTTGGTCTGGAAAATTAAGTCGCCAAACGTTCCGAGAAATGCCTCCCCCTGACCCTCTGTCTCTTTGATGTCTCTGAGCACGTTCAACTCCTCTACCTCTTCTGGCCACTCGGCTTCCACAGAACTTATCTACCTTTCAAATTCTCCCAGCCCCAAGCAGACTTCCTCAGCTACCCCTGCCCTCTCCAGTCTCCCTCCTCCTTTTCGCTTGTAGTCCATCCACTGTCTGCCAGCTTTCATTCGTGGTGGTTACATAAGCCAGTGTCGATTTGAGAAGATGACTAGGGAAGGGGTGTCGTCTGGCCTGTCAATCCAGCTATAACCAATGAGGCCTCTGTGTGGACATGGCCTTCTCCTGAGAATTCTGGGAACTCCTGGATTTCCTCCTTGGAGGCAGAAGACACCTCTCGCTCTCTGCTCACTCCCTGTGAGATGTTCTGCTGGCAAGGCTGACTCCCTATGAGACATCTCTGAGGACAGGTCACACGGACCTGCCCTGATGCGGCCCTGGGTGCTGGAGCAGCCGTGTGAAGACCCCTGTTGGCACTGAGATGCTTATGCCGCCACTGGAATCAAAGACTTGTCACCCACCGCCCTGTGATTGCCCTGCGTCATTGCATGTGTTCTGTGAGTCAGAAGAGGACTTTATAGATTGGTATTGGACATATAGGCTAATGTTGGATTTATGGACTTGATCTGGGCTGGGATGTGTTCTCAATGTTCAATTCCTCTTGTATCCAAGACTCTTTCTTATACACATGGACATTTGAGTGTCTATGGATTTGTTTCTCTAGGATGCCCAGACGACCACACCATTCATTTGTTCATCTTCCAATCAGCCCTGGTGTCCGACCTTGGACAATATAATAAGAGCTGAGAATCAGTGTCCTCCATCCTTCCCATGAGCACTTAGCAAAGGCCAGGTGCCACGCCAGGTGTGTCGGGGGTGGGGGTGGGGGTAAAGGGACAGATACACATCTGAGATTGTGAGCCCTCTAGAAAGAGATCAGCAGAGATGAAGCTGCCATGAACAGCCTCATAAATATGGCAGCAGGGACCAGGACTATGCAGGCATCTGTGGGGCTGTGCAGGGGGGGCGGGGCTTCCAGAGGGATGTGTCATCAGCCCCCTGACTTTAGAGGGGACTCCAGAGAGAGGGAAGAGCACGGAGCATGTGCAAAGGCCCTGTGGAGAGAGGAAGGCAAGAAAGTTCACGTGAGGGAAGCATGAACAGAGGGAAGTAGAATTGGGGTCGCAGGTGAAGGTGAGGGTGTAGCCAGGACAGCACGGTCTTGTCGCTGGGTCTTCAGCGAGGGTGCCTTCGATGGTCCTTGGAGGTTCTAACGAGAGAGTCATGCCACCCCCCACCCCCTGCCCACTGCTCCTCATTCTGCCACGGAGTCACCCATCCAGGACTCCCTTGTGCCACTTTTGACACCGGGTCCTAGTATAAGGTGGGGGCGTGCGGGGAAGTCAGACTTAGGGGCTGGCATGGCAGCTTGGTGACTTGACTTTGCCTTCACTTGGACATTAGCTGACGGACCCTGCAAAAACTTGCCCCCTTCCCGGCCTGGTGCCCCCATCCAGCTGTAAAGTCAAGATTAGCGCGTTCTTCTCCTGTCCTGTCGTCTCTGGGTAAGCCTGGGGAGTGCTCGCCACTGGGAGAGAGTGAGAAAACCCAGCAGCCAACTCGGCCCTGCCTGGGCCAGATTCTGGGGCCTAGAACTCTAAGAGGGCCTCCTGGAGCAGGCTGGGACCCAGTGCTCTCCCCGCCTTCGCCACCCAGGAGCCCCTTCCAAGAAGGGCCCACAGAGCAGGCCTCTTCTCCCCCGGCGCCCACCTCCCTGCACCTCCACCCTGCCTGCCATGCCTGTGAGTCCCTGTGTCCCGTGCCAGGACCCCTGGCCCTTCTCTGCTCTTCTGTACAGAGTAGCCTCCTCCATTCCTCCTGACACTGCCCTGGAGGTGCATGGGTCACGCTGCAGGTTGTACTGGTATGGTCAGTAGTTCGAAGTCCCTAGGTGCTCCTGCGGTGAAAGATGTGGCATTCTACTTCTTTCGAGAATTACAGTCTGCTCTGCCCTGTGGGGTCGTTATGTGTGAATTTGGTTTGACTTTTTATTTATTCCGCTCCTTGGCAAGCATTCTTCCGGACTCCTGAGGAGTGAGCGGTCACAGATCCCACCCCCCTGCTGAGCTCCTAAACCTTCCTCACAAGGAACGTGAGCAGAGCTCTCCAGCTCCACATGGAGGAAGGCTCGGAGAAGGGAAAATGAGCCAGGGCTGGTTGCCGGGGGGTCACCCAGGTGAGAAGAGTGGGGGTGACACAGGGGGAGTCCGAGTGAGAGATGGCTAAGAATAGAAGAAGCCGGAGTGGCTGGCTGGGTTGGGGAGGGGGACGGGAATGCAGGAGACCCCAAGGTCTTTCACAGTGTGCCCACCCCCTGCCAGGCCCCACATCCTTGTTCCAGGTAACCCTGACAACGGCCTTCCTGGTTTGTTGGCAGTGTGCTGCCCAGACCCTCCCTGTAGAAGCCCTCCTGCCCTGCTGCTGGGGCTGGCAGGCCCCAGCTGAAGACCTTGTGCAACCTTCAAGAGAGAACCCCTTGTGCGAGGCCTTGCCCTTTCCAGGGGTGGCCTGCATCCAACCACTTGGAAGCAGCGTAGAAAGGCAGGGCCCTGTCGCCCCGACATCGGACAGGTCTGCAGGAGCAGCGCCGAATCAGGGTTCCCAGTGGGTCTGCGAAGCCTCTGCTGTGATCACTGCAGCCCACACCACCAACCCCCACCCGCAGGAGCTGATGCCAGCTGCCCTCAAAGACACTGCACACACACACACACACACACACACACACGGGCACCATCTGCCTGGCTTTATCTATCAAGAAACTGAGGTTCAGAGATGTTACGTGGGTTGGCTGAGGCCGCACAGCTGGTACGTGGCAGGGTCAGGACCTGGCTGGGCAGAGAGGCAGCCTGGGGTCCTGGCTGTCCAGGGCAGGATGGGGGTGGGGGGGGGGGTCAGGTCCTGGAGGTAACCAGCCTGACCGGCAGGCATAGGAACCAGAAGGTATTCTTGTAGCCGATCCTCTCTCTCCATTCCACAGGCAGGGAAACTGAGGTCAGAGAAGAAGTAAGATTCATGGCATCAGCTGATGATGACTCCGGGAGGATCCCCAAGGCTCTGAAATCCAGCCCAGTACGAAACTTTCCTTTGGGGCTAAGGGATGCTCTTTTCCAGCCTCTGCCCCCTCCCCTCGTGTCCATCACACACACACACACACCACCACCACCACCACCACCACTGTTCCAAGCCAGCACCCGGGCACAGCAGTGCAGAGGGGCCTGGCAGGCTGGCTCTCACTCCGATTCCTCAAGGCTGGAGCAAAGAGCCTGTGGCTTCCCCAGGCCCGTGGCAGCAAGCCCTGGGCACCAGGCTGGGTTACAGTGGACCGAGTGGGCGGGCAGGCATCTATCTGACTGCAGAGCAAACAGACGGGAAAAAAATCCATCTGAGAGTTTGATTAATTTTAATTTTTAATTTGCACGCAGAAGAATGCACCCCACTGGACACTGCACATTCACTGTGGGCAGTTGGCATTCACGACGGCGGCTGCCACTATGGCAGGCCAGTGCCCAGCAGCCCCCTGCCCTGCTGCAGGGAAGGCCGGTGCCCTGCTACTCACCACCCAGAAAGAAGGGGCTCTTCTGGGCCTACTGTCTAGGACAGGGGTCAGCAAACTGCGCTTTCCACCCCTACGGGGCTCTCCGCGGCCCGTGCATGAAGAGAAAAAGAAAACAATCGTAAGTTCAGTTCTAAAAACTGTAAAGGCTATTAGAGAGGTATGATTTCATTTGTTTGTAAATATAGATATTTATGGCTGGAGTAATTTCTAAACGGTTGTGTCTGGGATGGCTTTTAAATTCTAAATCGTCGGTTCTTCCATCTCAAACGTTTGCTGAATCCCAGATCTGGGAGTTTGAAATGGGAGGAACCTCCCCAGGAAGAAGCTGTGGTGAGCAAGCTTGGTGGTGGGGCTGCTGGTGGTGAGAGGTGCCGTCAAACTCAGTTTGGACCCTCGGGAGTCCAGAGCAGAGCAGAACCACGCTGCCCAGCCCTGCACCCTCCGCACCCGTGTTCCCGTGCTTGAGCCCATTGGGCAGCCACGGCGTCAGTCCATCGTTCCAGGGCCTTCCTCGTGTTCCCTGTCCCTCCACTTTCCCGAGCATGAAGCCATTCCCCAGGGACTGGTCTCCTGGCAACATGTCCAAAATCTGTAAGACAAAAATCACCCCTCCCACCCCGAACCTCTCAGGAGTTTCCTGGTCCTCCTTCCAAGACAGACTTGTTGATCGTTCTAGCAGTCCATGGTACTTTCTGTTTTCTTCCCCAGCATCGCAACTCCCATGCATTCTTCCTCCACCGTCCTTCACCAGCGCCCAACGTTCACATGCCTAAGAGACCACGGAAGATGCCATGCTTCAAAGTCCTCAAAGTCCCACCCTTGACTTTCAACACTCTCCAGAGGTCCTGTGCCCCAGGTTTGTGCAACCTTAGGCTGCTTAATTTCTTGGGGTTGCAACGCTTTGATCATTAATAAAACCTGCCTCTGGTCTTTGAGAATGGTGGATACCTAGGTGGGCCAGCCGTAAAGGTTCCAGGAATGGGCTGAGCCAGGAGGTTGCACCTGGGATCCAGAGTGAGGCAGAGGCACTGGGAAAACAGCCCCCTTGATGCAGCACTCACCACACGTGCTCAGCCTTCGCCTGCGTCCCGAGTTTCCAGACAGTCCTATACGTAGTCTTGACCATTCATAGGTCAGACGTCACAGTCATATGCCTTTATGCCGCAAAGCTAAAACTTGAACCTGGGTCTTTCTGGCTTTAAAGACCATGCTTGGAAGCACTGTGATGAAGACAGACATTGGGAGGAGGGTGGTGCCAGGACCAGTCTCTCCTCGGGTCCAGGGCAAGGAGCCTCCTGGCTCTGCATTTCCTCAACAGCCTCTCAGAAGATCCATCGGTTTACAAGCCCAGGGAGCTTGTGCCTCTTGCCAGACTTTGATCCTAAAGACTGGGGAGAGCCTGACAAGCATCCAGAACTGGGAAATAATAATAATTCTTGGAATTTTTTAAAGAAGACTTAACACAATTTACTACTCCACACAATACCCTGTGGAGCGAGTGCTCTACTGTCCCCATTTCGCGGATGAGAACAAAGAGGCAGAGAGATTACATAAAGCACCCAAGTTGGCACAGCCTGGGCGTGGCAGAGCCAAGATTCAAAGCCGGGCAGTGGGGCCGCAGGGGCTCTGATCAAATCCAATCCTCATGCGGCCTGTCACACAGGCTAGTGTTCCCACAGGGCATGGTCTGGGGGAGGATTTGATCTACAGAATTCCTGTTGGCACGTCCTTTTGAAGGGCAGAGCGGACTGCCTGTGTCTTTGCAGGCATGCCACAGAGGAGCGAGCTGTGGTGCCCCGGCCTTGGCCTCTCTTCCAGCACACGCTGCCCCAGGCAATTGATTGGGAGGGAACCTGAGGCCACGGATCCACGGAGTGACTCCACAAAGCTTCCCCCAGGACCCAGAGCCCACTCATGCAATGACTTCCCAGGATGGGCTCATTCTGAACCCCAGTCTCCTGGTCCTGCCACCTCCCAGAACATGGGTGAGCTCACCAAATCCAAAAACCAAACCCACCACTCCTAGTTGATTATAAGCCCCTGTAGGCCAGAGTTAAAACTGTGTGGGTTTCCCAGACTGTAACGCTTCACTGGAGTAGAAACCCTCATTATCCCCCCAAAGTGGCTAGTGGTTTTGAACTGCTGACCTTATGATTCACAGTCCAGGGTGCTGTCACCACTGCACTGTCTCGGCAGACTCTCAAGGATCCTGAAACACCTCTCCGGACTGTGAGAGCGGATTCTAGAGACCCCAAAGCTGGCCTGATCCTCCAGACGTGTTCTTAAAAATCAGACGGGCAAATCAGCGCTTGCCGAGACGAGCCATTAACCCTAAACACACAGGAGGCTAGGATGTTTGCCCCTCTCCCTTCCTCCCTGTGCCCATCTAAATTTTTCATGTAAATGACATGTCTTAATGAGATAAGCCCTGGACCTGGGACAAGTGCAGAGGAAGATGGAAAGCTCGTCATCCATGCTGGTATTTACATGAAAACCCTGGCCAAGAGCTGGACAGGTCCCCAGTCTCAGGGAAGAGAGGCCCTTCACTATACAGGCAGTGACCCTTGGCATAGACTGGGGAAAGGACTTTCTCAAGGGCAGACACACAGAATCAGGAAGGAGCCCAAGCTGGGCCCTGATCAGGGGCCAGTGAGCCACAACGTCGGTTTCAGAGCCAGACTGCTTGATTTAGATTTCTGCTATGAAACCTCAGACCTTCTCTGAGCTTCCGAACACGTCTCCAAGCTTCGGTTCCTCAACAGAGAATAAACCTTCCTGCAACTCACCCATCTGTGATGAACTGCTTTTTAACAAGTTTTCTAACTAAATCCATTTACAAGGAAAGAAGATTCTCCTCAATAAATAACGCTGGGAAAATCGAATTTCC
The DNA here is from genome assembly GCA_004026705.1 of Nesogale talazaci. Classification (NCBI taxonomy): domain Eukaryota; kingdom Metazoa; phylum Chordata; class Mammalia; order Afrosoricida; family Tenrecidae; genus Nesogale; species Nesogale talazaci. The sequence continues at coordinate 17,872 of PVJH01015426.1, forward strand.
ATATGAAAAAAAAAAAGGAAACACATCCTTGTCTCTCACCATACACAAAAGCAAATTCAGAGAAATACTTAGGAATAAGTATAGCCAAAGAAACAAAGTATCTATAAAAGGAAAATTGGGAAACACTGCTACGATGTCTCAGGAGACACACCAAAATGGGAGAATGGGCCATTCTCATGGATAGGAAGACTTCCCGTTTGAAAATGTCAGTACTCCCCAAAGCAGCCTCATACAAGATGTCATACAAGCCCACCCCAGGATACAGCACCATCCTTTAGAGATGTGGAAAGATAATCACCAACTGTGACAGTTTTGTGTCGATTTGGCTTGGCCAGGATTCTCAGCAGTTTGGCAGTTAAGACTTTATAATCTCCCATGCTCTCTCTAGCACGATATGATCAACTGCATTCTGGGATCGACTGTCAATCCGTTGTAAGAAGATCCGAGTGGATTACAGCACCTTTACTCAGATCTTCGCCCTGATACAACTGAAGGGAAGTTTCCTTAAGGATATAACCTGCTTCCCGTAAAAATGTGGGCCGTGAAACAGCTTGCCTCACTTTTTGATGGGTCTGGATCCTACATCTCTCCTTGACCTCTGGTTCTTTGGACGTCACTCAGTGACTTGCTGTGTCCTGGGAGTGGTCAGCTGCCTGCCATCTGACCTGCCAACCTTGGATTCATTCACCTCCGTAGCCACAAGCCTATTCTCTTCCTGCCAATCTTTGGTTCATCAGCCCCCCCCCCCCACAGCTATACTTACCAGGAAAAACTGCTAGCCTAACATCTGACCCAGGGACTTGGAACCCACCCAGACTTGGACTTGCCTGCTTCTACAATGTGTGAGCCGTTTTCTTGAGTAAATTTACACATACCTATATATCACACACACCTGTATAAATAGATCACATTCCCTCCTTGCCATCATGTTGATGCTGACCCACAGCGACCCTATAACTGCTATTGTGGATTTCTGAAGCTGCAATACTTTATAGGAGTAGAAAGCCCCATCTTTCTCCCTCAGAGTGGCTGGTGGTTTTGAACCGCTGACTTTACAGTTAGCAGCGCACCGTGTCACCACTCTGCCACTGGCTTTGTTTCCCTAGGGACCATCCTGAGAAGCCAACTTTAAATGGAAAAGAAAAAGACGCCAGATAGGCCAAGCTCGACGAAAGAAGCAAATGACGTAGAAGGTCTCAACTTCCCCATCTCAAATTCTACTACCCAGTCACGGTTGTCGAAACAGCCTGGAACTGGAGCAGAATTGAGAGCAATAAATCCATGCACCTATAGCACCAGCATGCATCGAATGGGAAAGGACTGCTACTTTCACAAAGCTGGATGCCCATTTACATAAAGGAAACACCGTCTTAGAAAACAAAAGACACCGGGCTGAGCCCCGGGGGCATAGTGGTTGTGCGTGGGACTGCGGCCCACTGGGACGGAGGTTTAATTCCAGCAGTGGGGCTGTGCCTCCTACTCCCACCACCGGAGAACAGTGATGCCCAAAAACAAAAACAAAAGATACCAAGGTGGACTAAACATCTAAATGTACAACCTCAGATTATAGTGATTATGAATGGAAAAATAGGAACAAACTTAGCAGTCCTAATACCCAACATAAATCCGCTACCAAACATACTGAAAACACACACGCATCTAAAGACAAGCTAGATGAATGGAATCTCCTGAAAATTACGTAGACAGTCAAATGAATCAAAGTATTTCACCAAAACTCATACAGGTTTGGGGGGGGAGGGGGAAGGGAGATACAACGAACCATCACTGACATATGGGACAAGGAAATGATCTCCAAAATTATATAAGACTTCAACACCTAAACAACAAAACTACACATAATCTCATTTTCAAATGGACAGAGGACACAAGCACTTCCCCAAAGAAGACATTTAGGAGGCCAGTAAACCCATGAAGAAATAAACACTTGTGATCATGAGCCCTTGGAGAGATGCAAATCAAAACAACAGTGCGATATCATTTCATCCCACATCCAGAGCTGAGTTAGAACAACACATGCTGGCGAGGGTGTGGAGAGACCAGAAACTCATACTCTCGTGGTGGGACAGTAAAGGGGAGCAGCCTCTGGGAAGAATGGTGTGGTGCTGCCTTAAAAAGATGGGAATAGAAATATCACACAACCCCGCAGTCTCTCTACTTGGGGTTTCAGGGGAGAGCTACCCTTTTGAGCTTCCTAAACTGTAACTGTTTATGGGAATAGAAAGTTCCATCTTTCTCCCACTGAGTGACTGGCAGTTTTGAACCATGGACCTAGCGGATCGCTGCTCAACACCTACCCACTACACTGTGGTGCCTTGGGAATGGGGTTGCTAGAGAAACAAATCACAAAGCTGGAGAGTGCCTGCTTGCTCAATCTCTGCCTCAAGATAGTCTTTCTTCTTTGGCTAGCCAGAGGTCAGATAAAGCCACACGGTTCACTTGATGGTTTTCTGGAAAGAATGGGAGAAGTTAAAGCTGTGATTATTTTATTTGGTTGTTGTCTTTGACTATTACTGTGTGAAATGGTGAACATGAATGTGATTGTTATATAGATCTTAGCTCAGGGGGCAAAATTACCCCTTGAATTTCTCACAAGATTTAGACCTGGCTTGAGGCAATGAAGCCAGAGGCCTAAGGCCATATTTTGTACTTTAGATAAGAATTAAGAATTAAGTTAAATTCTGATGGTTTTAAAAACTGAGTTTAGGATTTGGCCCTTCTAGTTTTACACAGTTTTCTTCTGCCTATTGTTATTGATATAATGATTGATAGAAATGATTATTTGGGAAGTAAAAATTGAGTGTTTGCAAGCCTACTTGCCCTGAAACATTAAATTGGAATTTAAATAGGTGAGGACACACCTGCAAGGCTCTGAAAAGATAAGTCTCACCCAGTAGTTTGGAGTACTTGGGACATTTTTATTAGAAGAGACTTGGGGTTGTTGACAGACTGAAGAAAAAGAGAACTCTCTGCTCTTGGAATAAATAGCTAAAGGGAACCTCTGGGCAGCCTGAAATGCTTTCTAGGTGACCACCTGGATCCACTTGCTGAATGGAAGTGGGAGAAATGCAGTAATGAAGAAACAGTTGAGTCTGGCCACTGACACCCATGGATTTGGTTCACAGAGACTAGAAGAGAAAACAAGAACTTGCACCCAAACCCAAGGACTGTGGCGCCTCGTAGCAACAGCTTTAAGAGTGGTGTGCATAGCAAGTGGACCTTGTTGCCTTTGAGAAGCTGTGCCCTACCCCTCAGAGTGAATGGGAAGGTTCGACAAGCTTGGTAGTTAAAAAACGAGAGAGAAAACAAGAGCGGGTTAACTAGTCTGGAGTTCATGACCTAGCACAAGGAGGCTGGCATTGTTGAGAATTTGAGGTGAGGCCATGGTCTAAAGGCCGGACGACCAGTGGACACCCTGGTGAGGCTAAGTGAGGTAGCCCACCTTGAGTTGACCAGGACCTGACCAGATAAAGAGAAGATTTTTGAGCCTGTGAACTGGTATATATTGCTGCTGATTTTATGGATGGATATGGACTTCACAAGCTTCCATCTGGAATGAATATTCTTCACACCAAAGAATATGTGTCTCCTCAGAACACTGGGTTGATGCAAGCGGGCGGTATAGAAATTGGATACCCCAAACTGGATGGATAAAGGCATGAAGTGGTTGGCTTATAAACATTCATCGATGGGGGAATATATTCATAGGATTATGATGTAGCTGTTCACATGAGTATAGAATATTTTTGTTTTGTTCACTTATAGAAGTCATTTTTTTTTTATTTTAGGCATCACTGTCCTCAGGTGGTGGGAGTAGGAGGCACAGCCTTTGCTCCTGGGAGCCGGAATCAAACCTCCATCCCAGTGGGCCGCAGTCCCACGCACAACCACTACGCCACCCGGGCTCAGCCCATAGAAGTCATTTTTAAGTGAGAGTGGCGCATGTTTGAATTGTGTGCATTTAAGTTCTATCCTGTTAAGTACAGATATGATTTTGTTACTGTTCATTGGAAAATTACCTATGGCTAAAGAATTGTGTGAAGGCGTCAAGGTGGTAGTTACATAATCTGGTGTCAACCTGAGATTTTTCAGAGTGAAGGGGTGGAGATTAGCCTGTCAATCAGGTTGCAACTTGATGGCCATATTTGGAAGTGCTAGGGAGATAAATAGCTCACTGGGGCTAGACACACACTCACTCCCTGCTTCGTCTTCCTCCTGATGAGTCTGATGGAGCACCACTGATGGAGCCAGAGTCCTGGAGCTGGAGGAGCCACATGGAGAGCCACATCAGTGCTGAGATGCTTCCACCACCACTGGATCCACAAGACTTTCCACCAGCTGGCCTGTGGTCTTCCTGCATTCAGTGTCATGGCATGTGTTGTAAGAGTCTGAAGAGGAATTTACAGACTGGTTTTGGACATATGAGCTAATATCAGACTCATGGATTTAATCTGGACTAGGCTGGGATGTTTTCTCCATATATAATCGCTCATTGATGTAATTTTTTCCCTATACATATATGAGTCTCCCTGGATTTGTTTCTCTAGTCTACCTGGGCTAATACACTTGGGATACAGCCTAGCACAGTAAGAGCCATGACATGAATAGAAACATGCACATCAGATACACACACATCCATGTTCATCACTGCTTATAATAGCAAAGAGAAAAAAAATTAAGATGGAAGCAGTCTAATCCCATCTGTGGAATACTGGACAGACAAACTGTGGTACATGCAGACAATGAAATGTTATGCAAAGTTAATGACTGCCAGGAACCTGTGAAACGTTTCACAGCGTGGATGACCCTGGGGGACTTTATGCTGAGTGAGAGCACCATCACAGGGGACTCACAGTGTGTGATGAGCGCACTAATACAAGCAGTCAAGAAAAGGTCTTCCCACCAAAGGAAACACTTTGGGTGGCTAGCAGGGCTGGGAGAGGCCAGAGGGTAGACAAGTGTGAGCTTGGATGAATGGGGAAGGCACCATTTAAACATCAAAATAGATTGAGGTCCTAAAGGTGCAAGCTAAAGCCAGAATTCTTGGACAAACCAGCGGAAGCAAAGCTGTCAGACCTACCATTCAACCACAGGTAGCTCATGCGATAACAAAAGCACAAGCGGCGAAAATCAAAATAAGGAAATGAGACCTCTTAAAAAGGAAAAATATGGCTGAGCCCCGGTGGCGTAGTGGTTGTGCGCGGGACTGCGGCCCACTGGGATGGAGGTTCAATTCCGGCTCCCAGGAGCAAAGGCTGGGCCTCCTACTCCCACCACCAGGGCAGTGATGCCTAAAAAAAAAGTAAAAATGTATGCTCATCGAAAGATTTTTTTTTAAAGCCACTGGCCAGGAGAATATCATCAGAAACCATATATCCACCCAAATATAACTGAACTACACTAAACATTTTGATGATGGAATGACAAAAATACAAATTCCACATGTAGACCAAAGATTTGAATAGACATGTCACCTAAAATGACATTCAAACGGCCACCAAACTCTGGTAGTTCCATAATTTCATAAGGTGGTAGTCAGCCTGTCAGTCAGGTCACACCCTGATGGTACTTCCTTGTGGGTGTGACCTTCTTGTAAGGAAGGTCTGGGACTCTCCCTCCCCCCCCCCCCCCGCCTCCCTGTCCCCTGCTCTCCTCTCCTCTCTCTCTCTCCTCTCTCACTCTCCTCTCCCCTCTCTTTCTGGCATCACCTTCTCGATGGAGGGCCGTATTGGAACCTGCCAGAGCCTTGAGATGTTACCACCCCCATTAGATCCACAGGACTCTGTACACACTGGCCTGTGATCTTCCTGAATTCTGTATCATTGCCTGTGACTGTGCGAGTCTGAAGAGGGACTTATGGACAATTATTGGACTTACAGACAAGTAGGCAACGGGGCTGAGATGTTTTCTTGATGCAATATTACTTCTTGAGGTAAAACTCCTTTTTACAAATATATGGATGTCAGGCTGAGCCCCGGTGGCATAGTGGTTGTGCGCGGGACTGCGGCCCACTGGGACGGAGGTTCAATTCCAGCAGTGGGGCTGGGCCTCCTACTCCCACCACCGGAGAGCAGTGATGCCCCAAATATATATATATATATATATATATATATATATATATATATATATATATGTGTGTGTGTGTGTGTGTGTGTGTGTGTGTGTGTGTATTGATTTCTCTGTCCACCCAGCCTAACACATTAGCCACGAGGAAAATACAAATCAATGCTACCATGAGGTACCATTACAGTCCCATTAACGTAGTTAACACATTAAAGACTAGATTTTTTTTACCAACTTACCCAAATGTCAGGGTATTTGTTCGACTGTTAGGTTTTGTGTGTGTGTGTGTGTGTGTGTGTGTGTGTTTGCATTAAGCCATAAACATGGGCAAATGCTGGATCCATCGCCAATGTTAAGATAAAAGCAATTGAAGCCCTCATCCATCGCTGGCGGAAAGGCACCAGGAGACAACTGCTAAGGAAGCACTGTGCCAGGTGCTCCTGAAACAAAGACTAGAGTTACCCCATTGCAGCCCAGTGGAGCCAACTCGCAGGCGCCCTAAGCATCACAGGAGGAGACGCCGTCTGATCGCCCCGATGGTGACTGCTCTTAGCCCAGCATCGTGGCCACTGTGTCAGTCCGCTTCGTTGGCGGTCCTCTTTTTCATTGACCTCTAGGAAGCACGGTGCCCTGCCTTGCCAGGAGCTGGTCTCCCCTGACAGTTTGTTGGAAATACATGAGAGGAAGTTTCACTCCGCTGGCTTCTAAGGAGCTTTTTGGCTCTGCTTCTTCCAAGACAGATTCCTTTGTCTTCCGCGGAACCTGCAGTATTCTTCACCAACACCCTCCTCCCCACGCATCCATTCTTCTGGGATCATTTTTATTCATGGGCCAGATTTCACATGCCTGGAAGGTGGATGGAAAATACCACGCTTGGCTGAGGCACACCTTCGTCCCCCAAATGACATCTTCAACACTTTACAGAGGTCGAGTGCAACAGATTACCCTCGTCACTTTGAGGACTACTAGGTTAAATTAAGAACCCTGGCTGTCTTAGCTCTTCATCTGTAAAACGAAATTAATTAATCATACCTGCTCCACAGGGCCATTACCAAATACCTGCAAAATACTTAACACACGTGCTCGGTAAGTAGTGGCGGATCCACAATGACAATTTCTTCTGTTAATAATGCTATCTAGACTAGCTGGAAGACATTAAGCTGAGTGAACTAAATCAGTCACAGAAGGACAAATATTATATGGCCTCACTTATGTAGAAAGAGACAAAGAAGGCCAATCTATGGAAACCAAGTTTATTGGTGGTTACCAGTGAGTGGCAGGGAGAGAGGGTTAAGGGTAATGGCTTAAAGGAATGGTTGAACAGCTGATTGATGTAATTACTGTAGGCTGTTCACCTGTAAAAAGTTGAGTTGGTGAAATATGTGTGATTTAGTCATAACAGGCATTGTTTAAGAAAGCAAAACAAACAAACAAAGCAAAACAGTAGCTCTTCATCGGCTCATGAGTTCAACCCCCTGCCTCACGGGATTGGGTCCCTTGGTTTGGAAGCTTGGGACCACGGTTCCATGGGACCTTCCGGTTAATTGGCCTAAAGCATGTCTAGTGCTTCTGTTCCGCCTCCTCGCCCAGTGCACCGTGTTGGAAGTCTAAACACGTATAAGCAAGGCTCACCCTCCTGAAGAAACCACTGAAGTCCTAGGTGCTACAGCAGAGTGTGGTGGAGAAAGTGGACGGTGCCCGGCTATCTGAAAGAATAGTGCCTGGGGTCTCCAAGGCTTGTCTTCAAGCAAACAGCCATCTAAGCAGGGAGTCAGTCTCTAAGGAAGAAGCACACCGGGCTGTGTGATCCAAGGACAATAAAACCCAAATCCGAGAGAGGGAATGATTTCAGAGCTTACGTACACTGGGGACGCCCAGTGTGCAGAAGGCACAGAGGGCAGGAAATGCCCCCAATCCATTTGCAGCGTCCTCACGTGGATTAAGTCTCCAGTGACTCCCCTCTGACCATTGAGGGATGGTGGAGGTGAGGTGAAAAGCCTTGCTAGCAGACAAAGAGCATTGCACAGTCACTAATAGCAGGTGTAGTTAGAGTAAAATTTTATCTCCCTTTTGATCCACTTTAAATTTGTTTCAGTTTTTAATATTTTCTGCTTTATCCTTGCCGTTTTTCTTCTTCTTTTTTAAAAATCATTTTATCCGGGGCTTTTACAGCTCTTATCACACTCCATACATACAACCATTGTGTCAAGCACATTTGTACACAGTCGTCATCATCATTTCTGAACATTTTCTTTCTACTTGAGCCCTCGATATCCGCTCCTCATTTTCCCCCTTCCTCCCTCCCTCCCTCAGGAACCCTAGATATTTTTTTTTTATGCCTTGCACTGCTGTCTCCCTCCATCCACTTTTCTGCTGCTTGCCCTCCTGGGGAGTGGGGGGGTGTTATATGTCAATCATTGTGATTAGTTCCTCCTCCCCCCCCCCCCACCTTCTCCCTATCCTCCTGGTATTGCTACTCTCCTTATTGGTCCTGAGGGGTTTATCTATCCTGGATTCTCGGTGTTGGAGGCTCTTACCTGTACCAGTATACATGCTCTGGTCTAGCCAGATTTGTAAGGTAGAACTGGGGTCTTGATAGTGGGGAAGGAAATATCAAAGAACTTCATCGGTGCTATACTGCAACCTGATTGCCTCGTCTTTTCCTTGTGACCCTTCTGTGAGGGGATGTCCAATTGTCTACAAATAGACTTTAGGTCTCCATTCCAACCCTCCTCATTCTTATTGATAAGATCTTTTGTTCTGGGTCTTGGATGTCTCGACACCTCATGATCACACAGACTGGTGGGTTTCTTCCGTGTGGACTTTGTTGCTTTTCAGCTAGATGACCTCTTGTTTATCATCAAGACTTTTTTTTTAATTTAATTTTATTTTTTTTATTAGGCATCACTGCCCTCTGGTGGTGGGAGTAGGAGGCCCAGCCTTTGCTCCGTGGAGCCGGAATTGAACCTCCAGCCCAGTGGATCACAGTCCCGCGCACAACCACTACGCCACCGGGGTTCAGTCCTATCATCAAGACTGTAAGACCCCAGACACTCTATCTTTTGATAGCCGGGCACCATCAGCTCCCTTCACCACATTTGCTTATGCACCCATTTTGACTTCAGCGCTTGTGTCAGGAAAGTGAGCGTCACAGAGTGCTGGGTAATTAGAATAACGTGTTCTTGTGTTGAGGGAGGGCTTGAGCAGAGTGATTGCTGTTTTTCTGTGTTCTGTCTGGTCATCGTTGTCGGGTGTTTGTCTTCTTGCTTCCTGCTTGTGCTGTGGGTGACTTTCTGTGTGTGAAATGCAGGACAGGGAACTCTCTAGAAGCAAAGACTGGACAGGGCATGACAGGGAGGATGTGGAAATAACAATCATGGATAGAAGAAGCTGCTCTGAAATTGATTGTCATGGTGATTACACAACTCTTCTCAATGTGACCGTTAAAATGTGTGATACGTATATGCCAATAATGATAATTCCAAAAAAAATAGAAAGTGTGGATAAAAGCACTTAAAACAGCCGACTGGAGGCATGACTGCCCGTTCTGGTCTTTGAAATACAGAACACAGGCCGCAGGCCCCTCCTTGCCCTGCTCGTCCACAGAAAAGCAGGACCTTGGAAGGTCGTGTGAGCCAGAGGAAGGACACACTCGCTTTCCTTGAAGTAGTTTGTGTTACTAAGTATCTAGGCCAAGTTCTTCTTCCCAGGGTGCCCTGGGATCCAAAGATCTATTTGAGTAGTGCAAACTATATGAACTTGGAATCTCCTCGCCCCCACCAGTCCCCCGAGTATCACTTCACCGTTATTAGAGACTGGATAGCAGTCCGCTCCAATCTCTTGTCTCAAAAGGGGGTCAGACGTGAGAGTAACCGTGCAGTAGGTGTGGAACCCGCGTGGATGGGGCTACAATCTGCCTCCCAGCAGTTCTCTGAGGGAGAGTCTGGCCTTCTTCTCCTGTAAACAGTGACAGTCTCAGGAACCCCCATTCGACGTGATAGCGGTGAGTTTCTTGAGGACAGTAAATGAGGAGCCCTGCTGACCTAGTGGGTTCGATTTGACGGCTGACCCCAAGGTCATGGGATCCTTGGTGGCGTAGAGGTTACTCATTGGCCTGCACTCACTAGCCCTTCTGAGCAGGAAAGATGGGTCCTCTAACCTGGTCTATAGTTACAGTCTTAGAAACGCACAAGGCCAGGGCCACTTGTCCTATAGGGTCACGATGAATGGACATCCCACCAAACTTGGCAGCAAGCTTGGGTTTGGGTTTGGAAACAAAGATCGGTGATTCGAGCCCATCGGTCGCTCTCCTCCCATAAAGATGGACAGTCTCAGAAACCCGCAGAAGCTCCTTTCTGTCCTGCAGGGTCACTGTGCGTCGTCATCCGCTGACCGGTAGTGAGTTTGGTACAATAAACGGAGATTCGAATGTTCTGAAACCCAAACTGTGTCTGTCAGGGCGCAGCCCCTATCAAAATGAAAACAGTCCAGTCTCGTTAGAAGACCATGCACCTGTGCCGCCTATGCTCAGAATCTCTTTTTTTTTTTTTAAAGTTAGCATTTCTCTTACAATGAAGCTTGGAGTCAATCTCACTTCTAAAACATTTGACATGAATGATCCATTGACTTCTACATGCTAAAATGTGTTGTGAAAAATGTACAGCGTGATTTGAAGGAAAAAAATCAGATCTTCAAAATATTTATTTAGAATATCCCTGAATTCTTACATTTTTGACCCTCTAGATGTCCCTCACACCTCTGATATATATGCTTTTCCAGTCTCCTTTTCTGTTTTCCACTCTTTTCCAACGATGCCCTGCTTCTGCACGATTCCACTCGCCGTCTCTGTGGATGGCACACGCCTCCCGGACCAAAAAGGAATGCTGCCGACCTCTGATCAGTTCTAACCCATCGTGACCAGAGAAGTAGCTTTCCAAACCTTTAAATCTTGTAAAGGCTGCAGACTGACTGTGGGTTTGAACCACTGACCTTACGAGTGACCACCTTGCCACCACGGATTCACATACAGCTTCCCTGGGATCCCATAGTGCCTCATTCTTTTGTTTTGTTTTGTTTTGTTTTGTTTTTTTGGGGGGGGGGCATCACTCCTCTCAGGTGGTGGGAGTAGGAGGCCCAGCCTTTGCTCCGTGAAGCTGGAATCGAACCTCCATCCCGGTGGGCCGCAGTCCCGTGCACAACCACTACACCACCGGGGCTCAGCCCTAGTGCCTCATTCTTTTTCAACTATTTCTTCACCTTTTTTGTCTTATCCTGTAATCTGTGGGTCTGGATTCTTCTCGTATGTAAAACTAGGATGATAGGTTAAATAAATGAGTATGACTTACCAGTGGAAAATAGAGTGGAAGACCACCTCTAAGAAACAAGAACTGATGTGATCTATACAATGCCATTTTCCTCATCAGCACCCCTAAATAACCCCAAGAACAGGCCTCAAAACCGAAGCACCAAGAAAAAAGAGTTTGCTGTCATTGAGCTGGGCAATGCTTCGTGTTGGACTCAGGGCTTAGCCCACAGGAGGTGCTTAACAAGTGGCCTCACTGCCCTGGTTTCCCTCACTGCCCAGAGAGTGCGGTCAGGGAAAGGTCAGTGCTCCCCACTGCTGTCTTAGAAAGATATCCAATGTCAGGTTCTGCTCAGGGCCAGTCTCTTTGGGGACTAGACGATGCTCCTGGTCTCACCTGTGCTCCAAGTGAAAGATCTGAGAGGATCTCCACCCTCCGTCCCCAACTCCTGCACAGAGGGATTAAAAGGGTTCACTGGATGCAGCTGTCCCTCCTCCCACCCTAGGCAGCCAGCCCAGGCAGCCAGATTCCTCCAATTGGAGAAGTCAGGGACCTGCCCCAAAGGGGCTGCAGGGCAGGGGGAGGGGAGGGGGCAAGACTAGAGACTGTGTCCTCAAGGCAAGAATGTGGGATGGAGGAGAAAGAAATATACTTTTACTTTGTCCAACACACACGTTCTCCCCAGTTAGCTCAGTGTGAAAGCAGCGATACTCCAGGGCAGAGACCCCTCCCTCCTGTCACCACACTCCGCCCCAGCCAGCTGGGACACAGGTCCCTGTTACCCAGGGTCACTCTGGCCTGACCCCCAGGGTACCTGACCCAGCTCAGACAATTCACTGACACGTGGCTCCGGTACCAGAGCCAAACTCACTGCCATCAGCCAAGGCTGATTCACAGCGACCCCCTGAGGCGGCTCTCCCAGACTGCAATTGTTTAGGGAATAGAAAACCACTGAGTTTTCTCCCACGGAGCGGCTGGTGGCTCTGGACAGCCGACCTTGCAGATCGCAGCCCAACCCAGGGGTGTTTGGTAGGCTGTCTGAGGCCGCACAGCTGGGGAGAGGTGCAGCTGGGGCCCCACTGTTCGGCGGGTCTCTCACTTTCCCAGTCTGATGAGAGCGCCTCTCCTAGACCATCCCAGACATCTGATCCCACAGAGAACAAAATTTTATGTGAAGAGGAAGGAGCCTGACTGAGGGATTGGGAAGGGGGGCGGGGAGAACGTGTGCTCTGGGACACCCTCGGAAGGACAGGCCCTTGGCAGTGGTCAAGGTGATGGATTGCCTGGGGGATATGAAAGCTGTCCCACCAAGGCTCAGCACCTTCCCTGCTCCCTGGCCTACGAGCTGTTGAGGGGAGGGACTCTTCTGGAGGCCAGAGCCATCTGTGCTGGGGAAACAGAGCAGGTGTGACAGGGAGGGGTCTTCCCCACTTACCTGCTACCTCCACCCAGTCCTGGGCACTAGGGAGGATCTTCCTGAAGGCCAATGTGCTCTCAAAGGGTCAGAGATCGCAGATGTCATGTCCTCATCAGCCAGGCAGTGACCAGAGCGGACTGGCTAAGAAGGGACGAGGAATGTCCAAACTACCAGAAAGCTTCAGCCCTGGCCCCAGCCCTGGCCCCAACATGCACAGGTCCAGGACAGCCAGACCTCCTGACTTTTCAAGAGAAAACCAAGGCAAACTCACAGGGACCTTAAACTCACAGGGACTCACAGAAAGCTCAGAGTAGGATTGTGAGTTTCCACAACTGAAACGCTTGATGGGGATAGAAAGCCTCGTCTTTCTTCAGTGGAGCAGCTGATGGTATCGAACTCCTGACCTTGCAGTTAGCACCCAACAGATCTTCACTGGGACACAGGGCTCCCTTTTCAAAAGAAGTCAAATTCAAGCTTCCCTCTGAAATAACCCTTTTTTTATGTTAGTAACCAATTCGAATTTATGAAAGCACATGGGTGTAATATAGCCTAAAGGAGAAAAAAAAAACCAAAAACAACCTCACTGCCATCAAATCGATGCAGACCATAGTACCGCTCCGGGTTTCTGAGGTTATAAATCTTTCTGGGAGCAGAAAACCTGTTCTTTCTCCCACTGGTGGCTGGCAGTTTCAAGCTTCTAACCAAGTCACCCATTCGGCCACCAGGGCTTCTTAGACGGTCCTGTGGACTGAGCCCCGGTGGGTGCCAGCATGAAGGTGAGGGACAGTTCACAGAATCCTTTGCCACCACTCTCCCACCCCCACCCCACCCCCACACACATACTCAGAGATCCTGGTCCCTTCTGTACATATGTAGAAACCGAGTCTCAAAGGGCCTAGAATTCTTGGCGGAGGTGGGCCTGGAGCCAGCCCCAACTTCTTTCTGCAGTTCTGATTTCGAGGCCCAGAGGCAAGTCCTCGGGTTGGAAGCCTGGACCCCGGGGGCTGCCTGGCCGGCAGAGAACACCAGAGAGCAGGCCCCTGGCCCCAGAAGAGGAGGGTAGGCCGCCAGCCCTAGCAGCGGCAGAAATGATGGATTGGATCGGGTTTTCTCCATGTGGGGGCGGGCCTGGCTGGGCTGTGTGCAAGCCTCATCAATATTTCTCATCAAGAAGTCGCTCCACTGAATGTGGTGTAACAGGGCTGGGGAGGGGTTAGCAGGGACTCATGACCCTCTTGGGAGGCTGTGGGCAGTGGGGGCGTGGGAGGGGAAGGGGGTACCCACAAGAGTAAGACAGGGGTGTCCTGGGGCCCTTTGTGCTTTCTGCACATGTGCCCAAGGCACACAGACACCAACTCCAGCACACATACACGTGTAAATGGCACGTGCTAATTAACTTGCACACACCTCCCTCCACCCCAGCCTGCTCCCTAACGCCCCAGTCCTCCCATGTCACTACTTGGATCCCCTTCATTTCCAGTCCCTGGAGCCCGAGATATCTACCCAGTACACAGTCCGGGGGCGGGGGGGGGGGGGGTGAGGGGAGAGTGAAGTGGGCTGAGTCGTGTCCCCTCCAGGAAGCCTCCCAGGACTGCTTCAGGGGGCTGTCTCCTCCTGAGCTCCCGTATCCCGGTTCTGGGCAGAACCCACTGCACGCTGCGTTTAGGGGAACCTAGAGAGTCTGAACTCCACTTCCTCCAAGAACCCGAATCTCTAGATTCCCTTCAGACCCAGCGTGGGACTTTTCAAGCCCGCAGCCCTTGGGGCTGTTGAGGAGGCAGACTCCCAGCACCTAGCAACGAGAGAGCTAGACCCGGTGTGATTGGTCAGTCCTCGGAGGGAAGGCGTGAGCTGATTGGCTGGGGACGGTGGCGAAAAAGTAGAAGCTTGTACAGGACCTAAACCGACCCCTTGGGCCCAGAGCAGGGGAAAGAAAGCGATTGCGGTCACGCTCCGGGGCCGTCCGGGAAAGGTAAGCCCACACCCTCAGTCTGTGCTTGGAGCGATTTGCAACCCCGAGCAAAATGTTCTGGCACTCCGTGGGTTAAGCCTGGAGTCGCAGGAACAGCGCGGTAAACCTTGGAAGCGGGTCCAAGGCTGGGGAGCAGGGCTCCTGGTAGACCAGCGAGAAGCCACGGAGCCCCCATCAGAAAGATGCGGCTCCGATCCGCTTACCCAGACCGGAAGGCCGAGGGTCCTGAGAGGGGTCGGGCAGGTGCTGGCCGCTCTAGCTCTTGGCTGCAGAGCTGGGACTGCACCCCAGGTCTACCGAGGTAGTAGTCCAGCACCCTGGTAGCACAGTGGGTTTAGCGTTGGACTGCTGACTGCAAGGTCAGGTGTTTGAACCCGCCAGCTGCCCAGGGTTAACCATAAAGGTTAATGGTCTTGGCAACGTCGTGGAGCAAGTCTGCCCTGTCCTGCCGGGTCTCTAAGGGTGAGAGTCAACTCGATGGCAGTGAGTTTAATTTCAGTTTAGTTTGTTGTTGTTCTGTTTTGTTTTTTCTCATTTAAAATTTTTTCCAATGACTTTACCGAGGGTCTTACAGCTCTTATAACATTCAATGCATCATTTGTATCGAGCATATTTGCACACACCGTGCCATGCTCATTTCCAAATATTTTCTACTTGAGCCCTTTTGGTTTGGTCTTAATGCACCTTCAAGACTGTGCACCAGCCCCTGGAATGCATGCCTTCCCCTCATCTCTACCCAACCCCCCTTCCCTGCCCTGCAGTTTTCCCTCCGGAGCCCCTTTGCTGAGGACACTTCTCCAATGTCCCTCTGCACACCACAGGCCCCAGCTCTGGTCACGCTGGAAGCTGCCTGTCCCCCTAACAAGGCGGTGGCCTCTCTCAGGTGGATGATAGTGCTCCACCATCATGGTTCCACCAGCCCGGCTGGGTGCAGGCTGCAGCCAGAGACTGTAAACTGCCTTCCGCAGAGGGATGGAAGGCTCTGGTCCCTTAACCTCACAGCTTGCCTCCCACATGATCCGTGCTTTCTGCGTGTCCAGACCCACCCTGGGGGTTGGAGGAAGAGTCAATCTGGAACCAGGGCTGGAGAGCGAGCCGGGTTTCAGACTTCCTGCTGAATGTGCTCAGGGTTATTGTTCAGGGATCTGGGCGCCAGTCGGGGAGTAGCACTAGGCAAGGCTGGGCCTGGTTTCCACCCTGGGCTGGTGCAACAGGAGAACTCATGGAGGGCCTTCTCCTCTTCCCAGGGCTGCTGGGCCAGGTGTGGAGTCGGCGCCGACGGCTGCCTGGCAGAGCTGCCTCTCTGTCACGGGTGCACAATTGCAACAACTGCATCGTTGCAGGGGCCTGCCCGTGCTGTGTTCTGAGTGGCGCCCCTGGAGTCCAGCTCCATAGACTGCAGTGTGAACAGAGGTCCCTGGTGGCCTGGGGCGACCGAGCTTAGGCAGACACCCCACGGGAGTTCTTAAGTCTCATCATGGGAGGTTTGCTGTCCCTAGTGGCGGTCATGGGTCAGCCCTGATTCTAGAGGGCCAACTCCGACGACCCTGCCCAGAAGAGCCTGGACACCCCCACTCCAGCCCTGAGCCTCTCTGCCTAATCTCTCCCCTCTAGACTTACTGAACCGGAGGGAGGGGGTGTTTGACCATTGGCCACCTAGTTGTGCAATGTCGTGTCTGCCACACCCAGCTGGCAGCCAGGCAGCTGATAAACTACGAGATGCCCATCTTCTACAGGGCAATCTTTACATTTTCTGTACTCGGGGAGAGGAGGGGCACAGGATGGCCCCTCTCTTAGCAGCAGCACGGCAGTACACCAGTGCCCACCGTGTAGACCACCCACACGCCAGTCATCACTGAGCGAATTCCACATCCTGGCGATCCCACATGAGTAGAACTGTGCTCCGGAGACTCTCAATGGCTGATTTCTCAGCAACAGATAGCCAGGCCTTTCTTCTGAGGCACCTCTGTGGTAGTGGTAGTGGTGGTGTTGGTTAAATGCCATTGAGGCCGCTCCATGCCCTATATGCAACAGCACAAAACACTGCACAGCCCTGCACCATCCTCAAAAGTTTTCAGTGTCCAACTTTCACACGCACACGATGCAGTGGAGACGACCACAGCTTACACCAGGTGTGGCAGTCATGTGCTTATGTTAATTTTATAATTGAAATGTAGGGGTGGAGTCTAGCCTGTTAATCTGGAGATAGCCATTGAATAGCCGATGAGGCCTCTATGTGGGCATGGCTTTCACCTGAGACTCCAGGGAAATCTCGCGATATTTCCCTTGTGAAGATGAGAAGCTATCTTCCCCAGTGGTTGGGAGTTAGTTTGAGAGATGATTAACCACAGGCAACACAGAATGGCGGCGGCTGGGAGCCTGGAGTAGCCGGTGGAGAGACCACACGGTTTTGCCCTGATGAAGACAGACCTCTGAAGCTGGAGTGGCATGCTGTTGATGGACCTGAGCCCTGGAAGCGAGGAGCCATGGGGAGACCCCTGCCAGCGCCGGGACTCCACTGACTTGTGACTTCCTGAGTCAGAAGCAGACTTTATAGACTGATTTTGGGCATATGGGTTAATATTGGACTTAGGACTTTGCACTGGACTGGATTGGGATGCCTTTTTAGGGTCACATTTCTTTTGTATATAAACCCTTTCCTTATACCTATATGCGTGTCTCTGAAATTTGTTCCTCTAGTCTGCCCGGACTAGACCACCAGGCATGCCTCAGTCCTCAAAGGCACATCCTTGCTCCTCAGTACTCTAAGGGGGTCTTGTACAGCAGATTCACCTAAGGCAACACTGCTGCTTCCATGAGCAGTGATTGCGGATCCTAGCAAGAGGGAATCCTTGGCGACTGTAACCCTTTCTCCATTTATCCGGAAGAAAACTAGACCTCTTGGTCTCACTGCAAGGATTTGGATCTTCCTTACACTGTTGTAGAGGCCCCTCTGGGTGGACTCGACCCTCCAAGTGGCAGCCGAGCCCTTTAAACATTTGCACAACCCAGGGACTCCCAATTGCTAGGACAGTGGTGTCGGGGTGAGTTACACGTTGGGCTGCTAGCCACCAGGTCAGCAGTTCAAATCCACCAGCCGCTAGGAGAGAGAAAGAAGAGGCTTCCTACTTCCATAAAGAACTGCGGTCTTGGAAACTCACAGGAGCAGCTCCCCTCTGTCCTACAGGGTGGCTACGACTCAGAATCAACTGGATGGCAGTGAGTTGGGGTTGAGGTTTGGTCAACTCATGGTGACCACACATCCTCTCTCTCTCTCTCTCTCTCTCACACACACACACACACACACACATGCATATGCATGAACGCATGCACACACCCATACACACCACTAAAAAAGTAGAATTAAACCCCATTTGGCCTATGAGGAAATTTAAGCTTCAAGACCTTCAATAACTTACCCAAGTCACACTGCATGTGTTCGTCCGTGTAGACTAGAGAAACAAATTCACAGAAACACTCGTGGGTGCATAAGAAAGAACTTTATGTAAAGACTAATTGTACATGAAGAAACTACCCCAGCCCAGTGGATCAAGTCCCTATGTGTGATAGTAGCCCCTATGTGTGATACCCATCTATAAATGCCTCTTCAGACTCAAGAGACATGTGCAATGATGGGGAATGCAGTACGATTACAGGCCAGTGGGTGGGAAGTCTTGTGGATCCAGTGGCAAAGAAGCACCTCAACGCTGACGTGGGTCTCCAGTGGCTCCTCCAGGTCCAGGACTCTCTCTACCATCAGCATAGCTCCATGTGTCTTCTCACAGCAATGTCTCTCGGGGTGTAGACACGTGTCCCATCTCCAATGAGCTGTTTATCTCCTTAGCACCTCCAAATGAGGTCATCAAGCTGGGATCTGATTGACAGGCCTAGACTCCACCCCTTCGCTCTTTATCCTCTCCTATTGACAACAGAGTATGTAACTACCACACTGTGTCACGGCAGAACTTTCTATCTGCCCCTACACACTCCCCCTCCCCATTTGCCCTCTCCCCTCCAAGGAACAGACAACAACAAATTAAGCCTGGAGTAACTGTAGCCAGTCCAACGTGAGGAGGGGGCTTTATGATAATGGTCCCTCCTCACATATATGTGGGACATAAAATAGTCCTGAATCCTGATTCCCAACACAAACGCTCATTCACTCACACAGGGGATTGAAACATGGCTCCTGGAGCATCAAACTACCTTGGGTCATAGCCCAGTTCTGCCACTGACCAGCTGTGTGATCTTGGGCAAATTGCTTAATTTCTCTGGGCCTCCAAGTCTTCTTCAGGATGACGTGGGTAAAAGCAACCCCTTCCTCAGAGAGTTAAGAACCCTAATGGTGTAGTCCATTAGATCTAAACTACCAGCCACTACTTGGGAGACAAGGTGAGTCCCTTCAAGATTTAGTCTTAGAAACCCACGGACGCAGTTCTACTCTGTCCTGCAGGGTCGTTATGAAGCAGAATCCACTTGATGGCGGTGAGGATTTTTGAGTTGAGAGACTTTGTAATGTGCCTGGAGCATGGTAGGTGCTGTGTGAGTGTCAGCGGGTCGATTTCTTTTAGCCAAGATTTACTGAGCACCTATCATGGGCTGGGGAATCATGATAGGCACCATCCAGCCTTCCAGGTCATCTCAGTCCAGTG
Organism: Nesogale talazaci; assembly: GCA_004026705.1. Taxonomy (NCBI): domain Eukaryota; kingdom Metazoa; phylum Chordata; class Mammalia; order Afrosoricida; family Tenrecidae; genus Nesogale; species Nesogale talazaci. The sequence goes on from PVJH01015426.1 coordinate 37,297, forward strand.
GGTCCTCTCGTGGTCATCTCCTTCTTCATCCACAAACTCACTGGCAGAGGGACAGGTCCAAGGAAGGGGGAGGTGGCATCAGGGAGGATCCCGCCCTGTCCAGTTCTCCTCCTGCCTTTCCGGCTGCACCTTTCCAAACGACCTCGTGGGTTCCCTGTGTTCTGCCAACCCCAGCCCCGTGTTCTGCCCTTTCTCCCCCACTGCACGCTCACCAGCATGCCCACCCTCTTCCGTCTCCCCTCAGACGGGACCCACGCTTCAGCTCCAAGCTGGCACACTCCTCTGCCTGCCCAACACCTCCCCCTGGATGCCCACCGTGCCCAACTAACAAATCTTTACCCCCACCACCGAGCTATCATCCTCATCCTGATGTCCATCTTAGAGCCTGGCACCCCCCTCGCCCCCAACCAAGCAGAGAAGCTACCTCGTCGCTCACTCTCGACGCCCAAAACCACGCCACTGCCATGGAGTGGAGGCCGACTCACGGGAACAGAGGGCCTCGTCTTTCTCCTGGGGAGCTGCCGGTGAGTCCCAACTGCTGACCTTGCCGTAAGCGGCCCCGCTGGTCACCCAGGACACCAGACTCGCCCTCCATCACGCGTTCATCCCATCACTCGCTCAGGCCCAAGACCTCCAAGATGCAGAGAACATCACGGCTCTTGAACCCTGCCGCCCTCCAGTAATAAGCAGGAGCTGTGGGGACCTCACCAGCACGCTTCCACCAGCCAGCGCCCCCCTCCTCCCCCAACTGCTAACCGACAAGTCATAGCAGCCGCCTTCCCTGGGGACCTCACCTCGGCCAAGGAGACCAGCCTGACCAAGGAGGCCGGGGGCTGGCTACACTCCCCGCACCATCCCCGGGCAGCTCCCAGCCGGTGACTGACGGCGACAAGAGGCTGGCCTTTGCCCCCTGACAATTCTGTGGTGCTCTTCAGGCGGCAGAGATCCCCGAGGGATCGGTCTATGACGAGACCTCGCCTGAACCCACGGTTTTTGCCTGGCATCCCCTCCCCGCTGCTGCCCGCCCGTCCTCTGCCGCTCCTCGTAGTCTCCCAGGGGTCTCACTTAGAAGCACTTGATAAATCTCCCTTTCAGGCTCTGCTTCCAAGAGCCCCACCTATGACACCAGTCCCCACTCTGGGCCTATCAGAGTGACATTGTGGAAGCCGAGGGGGCGGGGGGGGGGGGGTGCCCTGGGGCTGGGGAATGCTGGGAAGCTAAGTGCTGCTGCTCCCTCCCTCTCTCCTTGTCTCAGACAGCTTCAGGGAGGAAGCCAGGGCCCAGGGCCCACCTGGCCTGGGCCAAGCCACTCTGTGATTAAGTTTTTTCCAGGAGGAGCCTGGAAAGCTGGTGTTTTCCTGCCTCCCCTTCCCTTTTGGCTTCCTTTCTTCTGTTTTTTGTTTTTTTCCTAAGGCTGAGCCCAAGTTAATCAGATAAATTCCTCCGCAGCTGCACCAACCATTTTTCTAAGGCTCAGTCTCCCCAGAGCGACTCATAATTACTCCAGACTGAGACATTAAAGCAAAGAGGGACAGAGGGGGCGGGCGAGGGGGAAAGGGATGATTTTCATTTAAAAATTAATTTTTCCACCAGCCCCACCGATGGCTGCCTGGCTGTGGAGCCCCAGCTCATGGGAGACAGTCCCTCCCTGCCCTCTCGTCTTCATTCAGCCTGGAGTCAGCAGGCCCCCGCCCCTGCACAAAGCCTCCTTGCCCTCCAGCCAAAGCCCCCATCCCTCCGGCCTCCCCTCGCCTCACCTCTAGAGCAAAGGGGTATCAGAAGAGGCCAGTTTCTGATAGATACATTATGGGTTCAACAGGCAGTTGTACAGCGATAATTATTTATTATAATAACGATCTAGAGAACATAAGAGAGAGAGAGAGAGAAACAATCAAGAGTCAGGCATAGATCACATCATGACAGCATGCTCACCTCCGCCCAGTTTGGTGGTCCACGTTGCGAGAGAGAGAGAGAGAGAGAGAGAGAGAGAGAGAGAGAGAGAGAGAGAGAGAGTAGGGGAAGGGGATTACATGATGAGGGAGAGGAGCCGAGAGCATCCGGTGCTGAGGGGCAGGAGAGACGCAGAGGCGACGCAGGAGCGAGAGTGATGAACATTAATTTTCCCCATTTAAATAAGCTTATGGGAGACATATGGGCCCCATGGTCACTGGTCAGGACATGTAGCAAGAGGGGGCTGTCATAAGGGCTATATGGTGACAATGGCTTAGGGATGCCTACGTGACTAAGGGGAGAGGGTGTGATAGGGAAGACCTCAGACTCCTGGGGGTACATGAACAGGTCTGTCCTGTTAGGCGTCATTGACAGTGGCCCTTGAATCCCATCCTCGGGCCTCCAGGGAAGAGAACCATCATCCTAACAGCAGGGGAGTCCGCTCTATTGCGAGTGACGCAAAGGCCAAGAGGCGGGTTGCATTCTCATTGTCACAGACTGCACATGTGGAAAGCGTCGTGATGAGTCGCCAACGCAACGTGTCATGCTACAGTGTGTGATATTTATCTCACATGACAAATGAATGGAATGTTGTCTTGAAGCATGGTGTAGCCTGGGTAACAGTCTTCATGCCAGGGGCCTGTAAGTGGGTGTATCTGCATGTGGGCAGACCCGCCTGGACTCAGATAGAGAAGCGGTGTCTCGGTTCCTAATATGTGTTTTCTGATGGTCGGAGGCGAGCCTATGAACAGGTCAATTCTCCCCACAAAGGGGTCATGAGACACAGGTGGAGAACCGCGCTCTAGAATAATCTGGGCTACTGGTGGGGGCAGGGTGGGGGTGGGTGGCAGAGGGGAGGGTGTGTTGCTGCAAAGGCAATGCCTACACTCTCTCTTGGGTTGTGGGCTGGAGTCCACTCTTGTTTGAATTGCCTGGGAGGTTCCGCGTCCTTGCTTTTTCCTGAAAAGGAGGTGGCAGACCACATATATGTGGGAACCTGTGCGTCGGAAACGACATGACGGCACCGGAAGTCACTGTCTTGAATCTTTCCACTGTTGGATATCAAACCTGGCACCTGGCAGCATCTTAGGAACTTGACCCAGGGAGCCGGAGACTGTCCCCCTCTCTTGGCAGCATGCCCCCTGTATCTGAGGTCTGGTTAGGCGTTTCCTAAAGGATCAAAGGCACTTCGACCAGAGGAAATAAAATCCCTCATTCATGGTCTGTCTGAACCATTGCCAAGGGATCTTTCTTGCTGACAATATGCTGTGAACTATAGGGGTGGGGGGTGTTCTGGAAGTGCAGGGAGCCCAGAACCCAACATGGTGGGGAGGTGTGGGGGTGTCCATTCTGGGCCTGCAGCAGCAGCCAGGGGTTCCCGTCTCAACCCCCCCATTCTCCTCCAATGTCCTTACTAAGCACACAGTCTCATGTGTGGACACCACTCTGTCCTCAAGAAAACTCCTTGAGCTTCCTTCCACTGGCCAGTGCGAGGAAGAGCCCTGAGGACGGACACAATCCAGGAGATGGCGGTAAGCATCTGTGATGTGAAACTAAAGACTTAGTCATGGCGAAAGGAAGGATGCTATGTGAGATAGCATCGGAGGAGGGCAAAATCAACTATAGAAAACAAAATTGAGAAGTCAGAAAGGGACTGCTACAAAATCCTAGAGACCTTATCCTGTTAAAAAAAATCAGACCGTGAAACTATTGCTTCTAGACACACACACCCCTTACAGCCTGCAGGTGGCCTCTCTCCCTGACCTTCCCAGAAGAACTCGGAACGCTTCCATGAGCGCCACCTCAAAATGGCAGTTGGGGTGTCCTCGAGAGGAACATAAGGCGTGTTCCTTCCCACTGTGATTAGCACCGAGGTACACAGGGAAGCCTGGCTCTCAGAGAACATTTGGTACAGGATGGGTACATTTCCAAGGGGCAGCCCTTGCTACCCTTGAAGAATGAGCAGATCCATTGTCATGACAGGTAAAAAAAAATCCCCGAAACGTTCCTGCTCTTTTCCACCATGCAGTCTCTGTGTTCTTTAAACTTTTTTTCTTAAGCCCCAATGATTATCCCATGTCTTTTAGAAAGTCTGTCGGGATCGCCATTTGGGAATCACACACCCCACCCCCAGGCCCACGTCTCCAAAAACAGCCACCCTAACCCCGGTTGATCTTGAATTTAACTCTCTCAGCAGATTCCCCTGAAAATGTAACTGTTTTCATCAGACCTCTTTTGAAGACACCCTAGGGAGACACGCGCATGAATCAGAACTTGTCTGCAGCCATCCGCTGCTCTCAGAGACGGGAATAAACACGCTCTGTTTGAAAGGAATTCATTTCCAGGTCTAAGCAAGCCCAGATCTCCATGGTCCAGGGGTCCGGTGAGCCAGGTCCCACCCCGGAAGATGGAGGAGTGGAACGATCAGGGCAGCAACTGATCAAGCCCGCTTCCAGGAACCAGAGCCCCCTAGGCCAATCAAAGGAGAGCCGAGAGGGACACAGGTGGCAACAGGCTTTGGGCAGAGCAACTCCCAGCATGCCCCGGGCCAGATCCAGACACTCAGGGCTCTGTGCCTGAGTAAGACGGCACTTACACTGTCTGGACTCTGGGAGCCCAGGGAAGACAGGCGCGGCACCCCGTCACAACATCCCCAAGCCTTTGACTCTTGCTCTTCCACACTGAGTGAGAGTGTGGCGCTGCGTTTATCATCCTGCCAGGGCAAATGGCCCTCCAGGTAGGACAACCGAAAAGCCAAAGTTACCGCCATCCATGTGGCATCAACGCATAACAACCTGTCGTTCTTGCTGTCTTCGTCCTTGTCATTGTCGGGCGCCCCTGGGCTGTAGTGACAACACAGGGGAACCCGTGTGGTCCTGTACCGTCCTGACCATTGTTCCGATCTTCCAGCCCTCCAATACGGCCATTGTACCCATCCATCTCATGGAGGAGATTTCCTCTTTCACTGCCTTTCCACAGGGTCGAGTACCGCCTCCCCCTCCAGACCTGGTCTCTCCTGACGCCATGTCCAAAGTACACGCCAGATGAAGTCTCGCCATCCTGGCTCCGAAGGAGCTGTCGCCTGGGCTTCTCCCAGGACAGATGTGGTTCTTTGGGCAGCCCGGGCAGCTGTCAGGGTTCTTTGGCAGCACCAGAGTTCACATGTCTGGATCTTTCTTTTATCTTCTTTATTCCGAGTCCAACTTTCACATGCATAGGAGGGCATTGAAAATGCCCTGCCTTGGGTCCGATAGACCCTGGTCCTTCAACACTCCAGGGGGGGGTCTTGTGCGGTCAAGGTCACCACTGCAAGGTGTCCTTTGATCTCTTGAGACTGCTGCTCCCCTGAGCACCCATGGTGAATCCAAACCAGGTGAAATCCTTGGCTCCGTCAATCTGCTCTCCCTCTATCACGAGGGTCCATTTGTGAGGATCTTGATTTCTTTTTTTTTTTTTTAACCTTTGCCCTGAGCTGTCATACACGCTGGAGGCTGTGATCTTGGCTCTTCATCAGCAAGTGCTTCAGGTCCTCCTCACTTTCAGAAAACAAGATTGTGTCATCTGCATTCCACCGGTTGTCAAAAAGCCTTCCTCCGGCGCAGGCCCCTCATCCCTCTGCAGAGAATGCAGTTTCTCTGATGACGGGTTCGGCTGGGGAAGGCTGGGGAGAGGCTCCAGTTCTGGTGCACCCCTTTCCTGAATTTAAGCCACGCAGGAGGCGTCCCTGGTTCTGGTGACGCAAGAGCCACCCTCGAGTTCTCTAAATTCATGTCCTTGTTCCACCACTCGCCCGTACCCATTGGTGGCAAACCTGCAACAATGGGAGACAAATATTAAGAGAGAGCGAAAATGAATAAGACATAAGCTCAGGGTGCCCAGAGGAAACGGATCCAGCAAACGTAGAACCTGGGCCAAGCCACAGGCTGGCTCAGGGCTTGGGGGCTGCGGGATAGACCATACCGACAAATCCTCGATGGCTGCTGCTGCTGCTGCTACGCACGAGATTATTCCAGAAGGGCGTCATCATCGAGATTTTAGACAATTGAAAAATGCAAGACCTGATGCTGCCTTGGGGACCCCAGGAGCCTACAAAACCACTAGCTGGCCGTGGTTAAAGAAAAACATGAAGGTGCTTGGGTGCAGGGAGAAAGGGGGTAAGATGAACTTGGAAGTTTCGTAAAGTGAACATTGTCATTGTGATTCAGCAGTGAGATAGAGGTGGAAGTGGAAGCCGCCATGGGAAGACAAGCTTACTGGGGACAGAATGAAATGATAAAGCTCTCTCTAAATGGCTTCCTGCTTAAAAACTTGACAGAAGGAAAGCATCTGAGAAAAGGAGCAAAACACCATACATGAAATCAAAATAGGCCAAAATGGAATTAGACTGATACTAATAACTTAGGCTTGTATCGAGAGGGGAAGAGTATAATCCAAACTTCAGTTTGTCCTTCTGGCTGTATTAAAGCTTACATTCTCAGCACGAGGTTTGTCAAAAAACCACAATTTTCAAATGAGAAGTCCTGGGAATAAACATGCATACGTACCATAGTTCAAAAAATAAAATAAACGAGCTCATTAACTAGATACGGCCCCAACTAGACACGACCCAAGAGAAAACTGTGTTGAAAGCTAGTACTGAGGAATTGCTGACAGCACAGAGAGAGCAGAGAGAGGAAATATGAAAGATTCATTAAGAGAAAAAGAAGCTGGATCAAGAGGTTCTGGCAAACGCCTAACAGTAGTGTACCAGAAGAGAAACAACAGTCCAAGATAGGCAGGGGAATCATCTTCCATGATTACAGAAAGATAGGGATGTTCAGATTGAGAGTCATGTCCACACTGAGTGCCAGCCATCACAAATACAGCAAAATCTCCTTCAGACGCATTCTGGAACAACTACAGAACCAAGAAAAACATGAAGGCATTTAGGTCCCTACCAAAGGGCTACAAAGGTTAGGGGGAGGATCTCGTGTCAGTGAGAGGCCAAAAACTGGAAGAACAGTAGTCCAGTGCTGGGGTCGGGGGGGGGGGGAGGAGATATGTATTGTGTGTGTGTGTGTGTGTACAACCTCATTTGCAGCAAAGCAAGATGGAAGGCAAAATAAAACATTTTCCAGCATGACGGTTGAGCTGTTTACACTCAAGACATCTTCCCTTCCAGGAGTCCTGAAGGAGCTGCTTCAGCAACATGAAACATGAACTCTGGGGAAGAAGTGGGGTGTGGAAAAATAAATGTATACGTCGGTGACAAATGACTAAACTGACCATCAACACTAATAACTCAGGATTGTTTTGAGAGGGGAAAAGTGTAATGAAGACTTCATTTTGTCCTCCTGGCCTGTATTAAAGCCTGTATTAAAGCTTCCATTCTCAGCACGAGGATTCTCAAAGGCCACAGTCTGCAATCAGAGCCGAAACCCATCTGCCTGCCCCCCCACATGGACGCAGCCTCCATTGGGCTCCTTCTGTTCTCGGCCAGTAATGTGAAAAGCTTTTTGCCCTCAGACCGAGTGTGTCCCCACCCCAGTCCGGAGAGGAGCAGCCTCCCCCTGAGGGACTTGTCTGAGGGTACCCTTGGTGAAAATTGGGGTACTAGGAGTAAGTTCGTCATGAGTCATGTCTTGACTGCATTGGTCGGAAGGCCTGAACCAATCTGGCAAAAGGGTACTTGCTCCAGTGATGGTCCCTTTCTCGATGAACTCATCGTGACCGTGTGCTACTTTACTTTGCGTCCCACGTCTTAGTTAAGTGACGCTGTGGCTGTGAATTCCTGCCCACCATGAGGACCTCACTAAGAAGATCTCTGCGGGCTGAGCCCCGGTGGCGCAGTGGTTGTGCGCGGGACTGCGGCCCACTGGGATGGAGGTTCAATTCCGGCTCCGAGGAGCAAAGGCTGGGCCTCCTACGCCCACCACCTGAGGACAGTGATGCCTAAAAAAAAAAAAAAAAAAAAAGAAGATCTCTGCATCCGGGTGATGTAGCTTTGTTTTCATCTTGTCTCTGTCCTGTCGAGCCTTCATAAATATGTCTCTATAACTTATGTTTGAATTTGGGGTCTCTTTTCTCCTATAGAACAGGACAAAGATGACTGAGATGCTGGATAACCTGAGGGGTTTTGTTGTTGTTGTTATGACTTATACCTCAATGTTTATGTTAAAATGTAAAAGTCACCACTAACATATAGAAATAGAATGCATAGGGTATGAGATGCAGCTGAAGAAACATTTAGAAGTAAATGTATAACCTTAAGTGAATCTTATTAAAATGCAGGGGCGGGGGAGGGGCGGAGTTAAAACACATTGAATATTTAGCTCCGAAAGGAAGGAAATAAGAAATAACAACCCCAAAGAAAATAGAAGGCAGAAAACAATTTGTAAATGGCAAAGTTGGAAATGAAAAGGAGCAGATGCAAGAGTCAAATGGTTTCCCCTCTCACATCCGCTCTGCAGAGCTTCATCATCATGTCATTAAAAAAACCTTTTCGTTCTTATTTTGTTGCAAGTTAGGACCTGCTGGGGTCTTCTCATTCTGCATGCCATTTTTGTCATTGCTGCTGTCAGTAGGTTTTTTTTTGGGGGGGGGGCATCACTGCTCTCCGGTGGTGGGAGTAGGAGGCCCAGCCCCACTGCTGGATTTGAACCTCCGTCCCAGTGGGCCGCAGTCCCACGCACAACCACTACGCCACCGGGGCTCAGCCCTGTCAGTAGGTTTTAAGATGGTCTTTAGACATAGCATGACTGTCTTTGACCAGGATGGGAAGGAGTAGAGTTTTTTTAATTAAAAAAAGTTTTATTGGTACATAACCCACATATCATACAATTTAGTAGTTCAGTCATCCCAAGAAGAGCTGTGTAATCATTAGCCAATACATAAATTTGGGAGGAGAGTAGATATTTTTGACAAATTCTTTCAGGACTCCTACCTCCTTTTAACACCTCAGTATCTGAGGGTCAGAGAGGTGTAGCTACATGTCTGCCAATCTGGCAATCATGAAGGGCAATTTTAGTTCTTGTGGAAAGAGATACAACCCAAACGTGATTAGGTTTGAGACACACCCTACAGTGATGTGGCCTCATCGCTGTCACAGTCCTAAATGGGATTATAGCCAAAGTTACTTAAATTAAAAAAAAAAAATCAAACTCACTGTCTGTCAATTCTGACTCAAAGCAGCCCAATCAAATAAGGTAGAACTAAGATGTGGGTGTATGAAATGATAGCTCTTTACCAGAGTAGAACGCACCTCCTCTTTCTCCTCTGGAGAGGCTGGCAATTTCAACTGCTGGGTTTGTGATCTGCGGCCCAGTGTGTAACCACAACACCCCCAGGGCTCCTCTGCACAGGTAGAGGGTTAGGGTTCCAATACATCTTTTATGGGGGCACAAGGGAATGCATGTGGCAGTTACATAGCCTCCTGTCAGGTTGAGGAAGTCTAGCCTGTCGGGTCGCAGCCCGATGACCTCATTTGGAGGTGCAAAGGAGAGACACAGCTCACTGGCAGTCAGACCGTCTCTCCCTGCGAGACATTCTTACTGCTAAGCCACATGGAGCCACACTGACGGAGCCAGAGTCCTGGGGCTGGAGGAGCCATGAGGAGACCCATGGCGGCACTGAGATGCCTCCACGATCCCACTGGGTCCACAAGGTGATCTTTTTTCCTGTATTCAATGTCATTGCATGTGTTGGGTGAGTCTGAAGAGGAATTTACGACTGGTATCAGTCATACAGGCTAATATCGGACTTATGGACTTGATCTGGACTGAGCTGGGATGTTTTCTTAATGTACAATTGCTCTTTATATAAAACTTTGTGTGTGTGTGTGTGTGTGTGTGTGTGTGTGTCTTTGAATTTGTTTCTCTAGTCATCCCAGACAAACACAATCTCTAACAGTGGCAGAGTTAAAAGAGAACCCAGTTCTCCCACCCGTACCAACCCGGTTTTTCTTCATTCCCTCCAGACCACTCCCAGTTGCAGGAGCGTTGTGTGTCATTTCCCCTTGAGATCTCTTTCCAGGAGCCGCTGGGTGGGTGATCTCGTTCACAGGGATGAGGGCGGTGGCCTGGCTGTCCAGGTGCGCTCTCCCCTGGGGAATCTGGTAGACCTCGGACCAGGTAGAACTGGGCTTGGGGTTCTCTTTTGCAGTAGACAGTGGAGAGAGGCTGTCTTAGAAGATCTGAGACCTGTATAGGAAGTAGACAGAAAAGCATCTCTTCGTACGAAACCCACCATCATGCAGCTTTGGGCTTGCTCAATGTGAGGCCCAAGCTTCTTTCCCTAGGGGCACGCCCTCCCTCGGGAGAGAAGTAAATCATTGACGGGTGCTCACAGAATGCCTCAGCCCTATGTTGTTGCTTTAAACCCCTGGACTGGGAAGTTCTTTCAGCTGTGAAATGCCCTTCCCCAGAAAGCTTCTAGAGCAGGGGTTCTCAACCTTCCTCATGCTGAGTCCCTTTCATAGTTTCATGTTGTGGCAACACCCCCTCCCCCAAAACAGAAAATTCTTTTTGCGGCTACTTCATCATTGTCATTTTGCTACTATTATGAGTCGGGCGACCCCTGTGAAAGAGTCGTTCGACCCCCCCCCCAAAAGGGGTCACAACCCACAGGTTGAGAACCGCTGTTGTAGCCTATGACAGGCCTCCAGTGATCAGAGATGGGCACAGTTAGAGAGAGGGAGTCGGAGAGACAGGGTGCCATTGCCACCCTGCCCCCTTGTTCCTGGGCTGGGCCCTTTGCTGCTTATGGAATCAAGATGGCATCAGACTCCCCCACAAGTTCACAGCCAGCCTGAGGATAGTAACCCAGCTCCCTAAAGAGGAGAAAGACCATCCTCACTGCCCTGGATTCCTCTGTGTCCTCACTGCCCTGGACTCCTCTGTGTCCTCACTGCCCTGGATTCCTCTGTGTCCCCACTGCCCTGGACTCCTCTGTGTCCTCACTGCCCTGGACTCCTCTGTGTCCTCACTGCCCTGGACTCCACTGTGTCCTCACTGCCCTGGACTCCACTGTGTCCTCACTGCCCTGGATCCCTCTGGGTCCTCACCCTGGACTCCTCTGTGTCCTCACTGTCCTGGACTCCACTGTGTCTTCACCCTGGACTCCTCTGTGTCCTCACTGCCCTGGACCCCTCTGTGTCCTCACTGCCCTAGACTCCTCTGTGTCCTCACTGCCCTGGACCCCTCTGTGCCCTCACTGCCCTGGACTCCACTGTGTCCTCACTCCCTGGACCCCTCTATATCCTCACTGCCAGGGACCCCTCTGTGTCCTCACATCGTCAGAACACACTTTGCTCGGCTCTGTCCCAGTCTTTGAAAACACTATACAATCCGCATTGAAAGTTTAATTATCATTTTATTATCTAGAGATCCAACAGTTCGTACACACTCTGTCTCATCACGTAACATCACTCGTCCCACTTCTCCTCTGTGTTCCCTTCCTGTTTCTGGCCCACCTTCTTTCCTAACCTTCTGAACTGTGTCCTTGGCTACAGGCTGCCTGTGTGAGCCCGAGCTGGCTAGGAAAACAGATCCAGGGACACTGTTTATATGTCAGAGAGAGCTTTGTATCAGGAAGTCGTTGTGCATCAAGCATGCAGCCCAGTCTGATTCTAGCCAACAAGTCCGTCCTCAGACTCACGCAGCAGCACGCAATGGTGCAGGAGGCCACTGGGTGCGAGGTCCTGTGGACCCAATGGCGGGGGTAAGATCACCGGGCTCTGGCCTCAACCAGGGTCCAGCAGCAGGAAGGCCAAGGCACAGAGGGCAGGGGCGGTTCCCGGGAGGAGGGGCTTCCTTAAGAGGAAGGAGACACCCCACAAGGAGACACCCTCTGGCTGTGACAGGTTGTAGACCACCCTACACTTCGATATCTTCAAGTTGTCATGAAATCCCGTAACCCCCACACTGCCCTGGGATCTCAGATGGTTTGGTTAGTCGACGTCCAGGACCCCTCCCTGGGGGACGGCCTGCGGTCCAGCAGAGAACGGAGGCTTGGGGAGAGGATGGTTCCGGACCTGCAGGCTGACTAAGGGCTGGGTCAGCCGGGTTCCAGACTTGGGAGCCTGGTTCCTTTCTGGCCTCTCTCTCAGAGCTGGGGCTGCTTCTGGTCTCGGCCTGGCGGGGTCCCCTCGTCCATCGGGTTAATGGCTTCCCTTTATCTCCATTTTCATCGCTTGCTTTCCTGGCACGGGGGTCGCGTGAAAGAAGAAGCCGCCGCGGGGTCCGAAGCGAACCCCAGAGCGCAGGGTTCTAACCCTGTTGGAAGGAAGCAAGGGAGAGAGAGGGGCGGGTGGTAATGGAAAAGGCGCGGCCGCGCCCACCCTAGATGGCCCTGTATCTTAAACCCACGCCTGCACCCCGGGGTGCCCGTGGCACCTCACACACACCCCCGCGGGGCCCCAGGCGGGGTGAGGGCTGCATCTCCTCTTGGGGTGGGGGGGCTCTAAGTGGGGGGGCGGACTGAGGAGCGGGGAGAGGAAGACAATGGCAGCAGGAGAAGCAGGAGGCAGGAAGCCGCCCAATTGCCGCGTGATCAATGGAAGCGCGGCTGCCCGAGCCACAGTTCCCCGGAGCCCCATCACTCAGCGCCGGGGTAATCAAGCGGCCGGGCTGGGAAAGCGCTATGAGGCTCCAGAGAGCTCGGGTTGCTGGTCCCGCCGGAGCGAGTAACCCTGGTCAACCCTTCCCCGGGCGGCGGGGCGCTGCCTGGTGAGGCGCAGCAAGGCCCCCTGAAGAGCTGCGAGAGAGGCCAGGCAGGGACATCTGGGGGTGACCCTTCTCCCTGTGCCCCCCGACTCCTGGGTCCACTAAGGCCTCAACCACAGACAGAGCTGTGTCCTGGGGAAGAGGGAGGGAGGAGAGACTTGGGGTGGGGGGATGTCTGTTTGGGGTGGGGGAGGCAGAACGCTTGGGACACCGTTTTCAAACACCGAAGGTGGTTCAGAAGGCAAAGGAGGGGAGCTTGCTGGAAGAGGGGAGAGAGCACACGAAGTGATGATTCCGTTCCGGAGGCGCCCCGCCCTGCCCCGCCCCGCCCCTGCCTCTCCCCACTCTGCACACGGGGCCAGAGGGCATCTGAAACCGCAGCTGACCCGCGGTCATCTCCTTAGCTGGAAAAATCCAGGCCAGCAGGACAACGATTCCAGGAAAAACGTCAGGATGCCGTCCACTTGCCATGCAAAGCCCCTGCCCCCTCGCCGCCATCCCTGCCACATCTCTCTGCCCTCCACGCTGCTGCCAAATGCCCTCAGAGCTGTCCCTGCAGCTGGTCCTCGGAGACTGGGCTCCCGCCACCCCCTCGTCCTGATTTCTCCTCCGCAGACCCATGGCACCCACCCGCCTCTCCCCGGAGCCCTCCTCTTCCATACCGCTGGCATTCAGTGAGCATTGTGGTGACTTACAACACCAGTGTCACCTGTGACGTGCTCTGAAGAGGGCTCCCTGGTGGCCTAGGCATTGGGCTGCTAAGCAACAGGTCGGCGGTTCAAATCCATCAGCCGCTCCCGGGGAGGAAGCTGAGGCAGACTGTTTCCATCAAGTTACAGCCTCGAAACCCTAGGAGGGGCAGTTCTACCCTGCCCTTCAGGGTGGCCGGGAATTGGAACTGACGTGACAGTCATGCCTTTGACGGGGTTTCTCCCTCTGCCACCCCCTCCCCATTAGAATGGAGGATGCTCCGAATCCCACGGCGTCATCTGTTAACCCTGGGAGGTATCCTTGTATCAGGTTGCTAACCCCAGGGCCAACAGCTGGAAACCAGCAGCGGTTCCTGGGGAGAGAGATGAAATTTTCCACTCCCAGAAAGAGTCACGGTCTCCAACCACCCCCGGGGTGGGTGCCACCCTATCTGGCAGGATCGCCGTGAGTCGGGATGGAATCAGGGAGCTTGGGGGCTTACTGTATGGTACTCCACGACCTGGCGGGACTCTGCTATATGAGTAACACAGCACTAAATGCATCAGCAAGAATTCTGTGTGGCCTGGCCCGGGAGGAGGTCCCTGGGGGCAGGAGGGTGGTACCGTGGGTGTCTGCACCGGGCGACACCGACCCCAGCGGCCCCCGCTGTCTGCCAGTTGTAGAGGGCTTTTACGGGCGAAGACTCGGAGCAGCCGTCCTGGTGGTGACAGCACTTGGCTGGTGACGGCAAGCTCAGCCCTGCGGGAGAGCTAGGTGACCGTCGGCCTCCGCCAAGATTCACAGCCGTGGACGCCAGCGGTGTGGGCGCTTCCGTTCTGTCCATGGCTTGGAATTGGGAATCCAAAAAGCCACTGGTGGACGGGTTAAGATGCCACAAATGTCCCAGCAAAGCCCCTGGTGCGCTTCCTGTAAAATCAAACCAAACCAAACCGGCTACCAGGGAGTGGATCCCGCCTCTGAGTGACCCTGCATGCAGGACCGACTGGAACTGCCCCTTAAGATCTTCAAGACAGGTGGTCTTTCTGCAAGCAGGCTCCTTCCTCTTCCTCCCTCAGAGCCCCTGGTAGATCTAGTAGCCCTGTGCTTCATCGGCTGCCTCACCTGGGCTCCTCCATCTCCTGTCCAGACACCACACTTCACTGCCATGGTGTGGATGCTGACTCCCCGCGGCCTGAGAGGACAGGGTTGGACTGCCCCTGTGGGCTTCTGTGATGGTCACGCTCTAGGGGAGGAGAAAGCCTCACCTGTCTGGTAACAGAGTGGCTGGTGGTTTCGAACTGCTCACCTTGGGGTCTCTTGCCCAGGGTGCAACCGCGACACCCCCGGGGCTCCTTTCCATTTCCTGTAGGTCTGTCTGCTTAATTCAGGCAGCGACAGCAAGCCACAGGCCACAGCCCTGATCAGAGGGAGCGTGTGGGCTATTTCCATCGCATCTGTCGCTTTCCCTGTAAGGTCTGGCTGCATAGCAGTGGACGCATTGCTCGAGCGTGAGGGTCAAGTTTAATATTGACTTCCCAGGAGAATGCAGGGATATTTTGGTCCACCCGCTACTGAGAGAGAGAGAGGAAAAAGCAAAACAGAAAGGAAGGAAGGAAGACAACGAAGATAAAGACTTGGAGAAAAATCAAAAGAGCGGCTGAAAGCTGCAGCTCCCTTGTCTCTCCGCAGGGATTTTCAAATGGCCCCCATGCGAAGGATTTAAACCCTGAGTATTAGCTGAGAAACTCTGTGATCCATAAAAAAAAAATTTTTTTTAATGGTAATGTGCCAATAAAGATTCTGGCTTCCTAATCCATTCCAAGATAGAAGAAGCTGTATTTACATAAATAATAAACTTTAAAAGCATACTCGCTGTGTAGATAACTAGAAATATTTAGCTCTTCTCAACAATAGGTGGGGGGAAGCTCTTCCGGGGAGTTGATTCGGACATAGCAGCCCTCTAGGATGGGGGTAGAACTGCCCATGGGGGTTCTGGAGCTGTAAGCAGGCTGGAGGCACAGCCACCCCTGCACATTGTACACGTAAGTCATGCTCGGCGCAGAGTTGTTTCCTCTAGTAGACAGCAAGCTCCCTGAAGGCAGGACCTTCTGTCTGTGTGTCCCCCAAGTTCAGCATAGAAATGTCTGCTGTGAATAAAACTTGTATGTTCTTCTTGAGTCTCCCACCCCCCAACCCAGCATGACTCATTGCCAAGGTTTAAGGCAGGAAGGGTATGGGCAGGGTGTCCTGGGGTACCACGGGGCAAGAGAGTTGAAGCCAGCCATGCATGCACACAAGAGCAGGAGGGTGCTCTGATCAGCCCAGGGCTCCAAGGAGCCCTGCAGGAAGGGGAGGGGCCACAGGGGAGTCACCCCCGCTGCGGAGGGGCTAGGCTGCCTGGGTGCCCGAGCTGGAAGGCAGAAGCCGGTACTGTGCAGAATGATCGGGGAACCACCAGCAGTTTGAAATCTGCCATTTGGGATGATGACATCAAAGGGAAGCTTCCAGAAGAGAATGCTCCCAGCAGCAGTGTTCATAACAGCATAAAAATTAGTAGCCTTAAAAAAAATGAGTAGCCTTGGCTGAGCCCTGGTGGTGTAGTGGTTGTGTGAGGGACTACAACCCACAGGGTTGGTGGTTCAAATGCAGCAGCAGCTCTCCAGGAGCAAGGCTGGGCTTCCTGCTCCCACCAGGGCAGTGATGCCACAAACAAACAAAAAAAAAATGAGTAGCCTTTCGAGGGCCTCCTGAAAGGGAAGAAAAGGCTCCATGGGGGTTCCCCTCTCTCGGGGGAGCCCTGTCCTGCCAAGAAGGGGACACCGTGACCGGGTGAGTGGCTCTGGGGAGTGGCAAAGGGAAGTTTGGGGGGATCACAGACAACACAGTGCTCTGTTCACCGACAGTTAGCAGCGGTGTTTGTCCACAGCCATGCCTATGG
>PVJH01015427.1:0-53617 GCA_004026705.1 Nesogale talazaci
CACCCTATCGGATGGGGTAGAACTGCCCCTGCCGCCTTCTGGGACTGGCTCTTTCTCTTTTTAATCACTTTATTGGGAGAACTTACAGCTACTGTAACATTCCATAATTCTATGAGATCAAGCATAATTGAAAAATGGCTGCCACCCTTAGTTTCAAAACAGTTTCTTTGATTTTGAACTACTTGTGCTGAGCCCCGGTGGCATAGTGGTCAATTCCAGCAGTGGCTCCACAGGAGCAAAGGCTGGGCCTTCTATTCCCACCACCAGAGGGCAGTGATGCCAAAACAAAACAAAACCTACTTGATATCAGTCCCCTTTTATCCCCTCCTTCTCCCAACTTACTCCCAAGGAACTGTTGCTGTTGCTGTTATTATTCTTATTGCTAGATCTTACATCCTCCAATATATCCATTCACATACAATTCTGTGGTTCACTCCCCTTGAGTGGGGTTACACAGTCATCAATGCTATCAGCGCCCCTGTCCCCCTCTCCTCACCTCTCTTCACATACCCTCAGGAACCATTGTTTCTGTTATGTTTCTGAAGGCTTTATCTATCTTGGATTTCATGCAAGGAATGATCTTAATTGTACAAACAAAAATGTGCAGTACTAAAAAGATTGATGAGAAAAAACTAATACCATAATAGTCAGGGGAGGAACTATCAAAGCCCTAGAGGATTGTTAAGTGTTTCATCAGTGCTATACTGCATCCTGGATATATAATTCCTTCCATGTGGCCCTTCTGTGAGGGACTGTCCAATTATCTTACAGGTGGGTTTGGGGTCTCCACTTTGTCTATACTCCTTCACATCAATTCGATTGCTTATTTTTGAACTCTGATACGCATTCCCATCGACACCTCATGATCGCACAGGCTGGTGAGCTTCTTCTATGTGGGATTTTTTTGCTTCCCTGCTAGATGGCCATTTGTTTAATTTCAAGCCTTTTAGACCCCAGACACTATCTTTTAATAGCCAGGCACCATCAACCTTCTTCTTATTTGCTTAGGCACCCATTTCATCTTCAGTGATTGTGTTGGCAAGTTGAGTATTATACATTGCCACGTTATTAGAACAAATCATTCTTGTACTGAGATAAGAGCTAAGTAGAGACCCAAAGCCAAGACCCACTCTTCATATGAACAGAAAGCCCTGTCTTTCTTTTGAGAAATAACTGGTGGCTTTGAACTCGAAAAATTGCAGCACATGTATACAGTGGAATTTGACACAAATGATCAAGGGATTCATGGAAAATATGACAATATCAATGAACCCCGGAAGACATCATGCTGAGTGAAATCAATCAATCACAGAAGGACACATATTTTTATGGTGGTACTATTTTTTAAAGTGAAGAATTCAGATACACACAGAAAGCAAAGTTCTTTGATAGTTACTATATTGGAATGGGTTCTCTAGAAACCAAAAAACAATGATATACATAGCTATGAAGGGTAACCCCCAAAAAAACATTGTTCTTTTTTCTTTTTAATATGAGAGGAATAGGGTATTTGGAGCTCATTCCACCAGGTCAGACTGTTAATCAAACTTTCTATTTAGAGGTTCTGAAAAGATTGCGTAACAGTGTGTGACAAAAAAGTGACAGACAGGAAACCAGTTTTGCCACCAGGACAATGCACTTGATCACAGAGCCATCTCAATGTGTCAGTTTGGGCAAAAAAAACAAAAACAAAAAAAAACATGCCTCTCTTGTCTCACACACCTTATTCAACTAACTTCGCTCCATGTGACTTCTTTTTGTTTCTGCAAATGCAGCAGGACATGAAGGGACAACAATTTTGAAGAAGAGAAGAAATCCTAGACTCCTATGAGAAGGCCATGCTGACAAGAAAGGAACACCAGACTGTGACTTGATTAACAGGCTAACCTCCACCCTCGTTCTTATGTTTCAAGCTGCATATATTACACAACATAATATATATTCTCATATAATTCTATACGACCACGGGCTGTATTTTTATTCTTCATCAATAAATGTTTCAGGTCCTCTTTACTTTCAGCAGATGTCTGTGTCATTTACATATCCTTAATGATCCTTCCTCCCATCCTGATACCTGAGGAAAGAATGTCTGTGTGTCTGTGTAAATGTAAATTTGTATATGTTGCATATGTAACCACACATAGCACAACTACGTCCTTTGGACATGTTATCAGGACAAGCTGGTCACTGGAGAAGGACACCATGCTTCAGAAAGCAGAGGATCAACTACAAAGAGGAAGACGCGCAACATTGGATTGACACGGTTACTTCAAAAGGAGGCTCAAGCCTAACAATTATGAGGATGACACGGGACTGAGCCATGCTTTGGTCTATTGTCTGCACCATCACGATTAGTAAGTAAGAACCAATTTCCCAGCACCTAACAACAACAACAACAACAACAAAACAAACCATATAGGGGACAGATATAAAGGTTTCCTAGACATACCAAAAAAACTCAAGATTGGTTAACTGGGTCAAAAGTCTTGAGACCATAGTCTTAAGTGGGTTGAAGGACTGCTTAATCAACTGGCATAACATAATCCTATCTAGCAGGGAAGCAACAAAACCCACATGGAAGAAGCACACCAATCTATGTAACCATGAGCTGTCATGGGGAAAAAGTGTCAGAAGCTCAAAAACAAGTAACCTTATTGATGTCAAGAAGCATGGACGTCATGGAGACCCTAAAGCCACCTGTCATGTAATTGGACAGTCCCTCTCAGAATGGTCACATGGAAAGGATGAAAAATCTAGGGGGCAGTGTGATGGATAGGTTTGTTATGCCAACATGGCCACAGAAGATTGGTGGGTCTGTTGTGATGGCACAGCCAATGATCACGTGGGATGAATTGAAGGGCAGATATAGGAGGGGGTTGGCAAGTCCAGCCCTCTCTCTTGTTTCCGGATCTTCGGACCAGAGAGCTGCCTTGTTCGTCCTGTGCCTCGACCTCCAAGCAACACTACCCGTGGGACACCTAATCGTGGACTGTGTTACTGTGCGTTGAGGATCCTTCAAGCCCCACTTCGCCACGCTTCTGGAATATACATCTCTTGAGCTGGGGACTGTTGGACTCTGTTATCTGGCTGACTGTTGGTGACAGTTGGTGACTGTTGGTGACTGTTGCTCTGCTGTCTGCTGCCTGTAACTAGATAGCCTGGATTGCTCTACAGAGGACTCCATTCTTCTAGTTGCCTCACGCAAGTGAGTTGCACCGAGCAATCTGTATTGCTTTATAGTTAACTCTTTCTCTTTTTATCCTATATATCTTTCTCAATATATAAATATACAAAAAAAAAAGCATTACTAGTGTCCTGAATTTTATTTCTCTAAGAGAACCCTGCCTGACACAGGCAGGATGGCACTGATGAACCACATAACTATCTTCCAGTACTTTAATATTCCCTCCCCTATTATGGCTTCGCATTTATCGCATTGATCTTGCTAGACTTGGTATGTTCATTTGTATGGTTAAGATCATTCAATATATGAAATCCAAGATAGATAATCCTTCTGAAACAGTAACAGGAGTAGTGGTTCCTCGAGGGCATGGGAAGCGTGGGAGGGTGAATAGAAGGGCAGAGCGTGAGCTGATAGCATCCATGACTGTATAATCGAGGGGAGCAAACAGTAGAATTATATGAGAATATATATTACATTGTGTAAGATTCAATGAAATATAATAATGAGGATTTCTGGGGAGAATGGTGAAGGGTAGGGAGGAGAGCTGCTATTAAGGAGTTCAAAAAGAAAGGAAAGCTTTTGAGACTGGTAGTCATTGTGCTCTACTGCTGGATGTGATTGAACTATGGAATGTTTTGATACATCTCTGCAGGAACAGGATGCCTCCACTGTCTGCCATCAAGAGGTTGGTGGTTTTGAACTGCTGAGCTTGCAGTTTGCAGCCCACTACATCTCCTTCGCTAATGGCTGGAGTGGCATATTGGCCAACCCATGTGTGTTGGAGGAGAGCCATGCTCGTGTGGCATCTGAAATGGATGCTTTATTCAGCATCAGTGGCCGATCTTTCTTCTCCCAACACCTCTGGGTGGACCTGAAACTCAGACCCTTTGGTGTGAGTTCCAGGAGGTGGGAGACATCGTTGCTTTTAAGATGATAATTAGAAGCACCTGGCCCCTTGCTTGGCCAGACTCGTGAGTCATGGTTAGGCACCTATGTAAAACCTACAGAAAGCCCAATGAGATGAGTGGTTTCCTCTCTGGGGCTAGCTGAAAGGAGCTTAGCATTCCGTCTCCTTCTGCATCATGCGAGTGAGACCTCTCTCTGCATCCTTTACTCATCCCAGCTCTGTCTCTCCCAGATCCACAAGAACTCGGTGTGCAGGGAAGAGGGTGCTGCCCGAGAGTCCCCTCGAATTCTGGGTAGTGATTCATTCTAAAGAAGGACAGGTTCAAGTATCCAACAAACAGAACAGACAAAGAAGGGAGTAAAATGATTCTAAAGAGTTTATGAAGACATTTGCCAAGGTCTATCCACAAGGAATGGCCACATGTTCAAGCCAGGTTCCGAAGAGGCTGTGGAACGCAGAATGTTGTTGTAACAGATGGGTCTTGACTGAAAGCAGAGAATGCCAAAACGATGTTGACCAATGTTTGTCTCAAGTATACCAAGGCATTTGTGTGGATCATAACAGAATCTGGCAGCATCGTGAAGAGGGAGAATTCCAGAATACGGAATCACCCTCATGGAGAAGCAGTAGCTCACAGTGAACAAAGACATGCTGCATGATGTAAGAGCTGGAAAGGGGTGTGTGTGTGTGTGTGTGTGTGTGTGTGTGTGTGTGTGTGTGAGGGATGCATCCTTGCATAACCTATATGCTGAGCAAGTAATCTGAGAAGTTCAAATGTACGAAGAAGGTGTGTAGGGACTGTAGGGACCTGTGGTGTGCCTGTAACTCACCGCTTTGCTCATTGAAAAGAAGAGGACCTGAAGTATTCATAGATGAGGATCCAGGACTACAGCCTTCAGTAGGAATTACCCCTGGGCACACAGAAAGCAAAAATCCTCACAACGGGACCAATAGACAACAGGACTTCAAATGGAGAAACTATTACTGTTGTCAAGTGTTGCCTATCCCTTGGATCCACAGCCAGTCCCCACATAAGCAGCCATCAAGCAATCAAATGAATGCTGACACTTATACACCTCTGTTTGATATAATGGATGTGCAGATTGTTATGTAAGAGCCCAAATAAAGTGAGCTATTTTAAAAAAAAAAAACTGTGTTGTGTTAGACAAATCTGCTGCAAAAGATCTCCGTCGGGCATTTAAAAAGCAAAGATGTCAGTTTGAGGACAAAGAGACGTTCGATTCAAGCTCTTTTCCATCCTCTCGTAAGCAGCATGGGAAAGCTGGACAATGAATGAAGAAGATTGGGTGGTGTCAATCAGGGTAGACTAGAGAGACAAATACATGGAGACACACACGTGTGTTTAAGGGAGAGACTTATATACAAGAGGAAGTGAACATTGGGAAAACATCCCGGCCAAGTCCAAACCAAGGTCATGAGTCCGATATTAGCCCATATGCCCATACCAATCTATAAACCCTCTTCCGACTCAAGAAACACATGCAGTGATGCCAAAGGCAGAATGCAAAAGTCAATGGGTGCACCACAAGTCAATGGGTGCAAAGTCTTTGGATACGGTGATGGGGTAAGCATCTCAGCACTGGCAGGAGCTCCCTCTTGGCTTCTCTAGATCCAGGATCTGGCTCTGGCGGAGTAGTCCACGTGGCATCTCCTCGGGGATGTCTCACAGGGAGCCAGCCCTGTCCGCCGGGGGTCTCCAAGGAAGTGAGTGAGGGTCTCCCGCTTCCAAGAAGGAAGTAGCAGATTTCCCAAAGGAGAACTCTCAAAAGGGAAGGCTGTGCCCACACAGAGGTCTCATTGGTGAGCTCCAGATTGACAGGCTAGACTCCACCCCCACACTCTGAGTCCTCAAACTGACACCAGATCAGGGGACTGCCACATTGAGGATAAGCTGGTGCCTTTTCGTTTTCACGTTGGTGACAAATATGAAATAAACCAGGGGCCAACAGAAGAACACCATCTTGGAAGAAGTCCACCCTGGATGCTCCTTCAAAGGGAAGGTGACAAGACTTCCTACTTTGATCCTGTTATCAGGAGAGGGACAAAGACAAAGGAGAGCCTCCATGGGGTAGAGGGACACCGTGACTGGAAGGAGGACTCCGACATGGCAGCAAAGGTGAGGCAGCTACGCAGGACCAGCGGGATTTGCTCTGCTGCACGTGGGGTCCCTGTGCCAGAACCAACTGGATATGACACCTGACAGCGATGACGATGACGATGACGAAGAAGAGATGCCAATCGGAAAAAGACAGGCCTCTCTGTGAACCCCAACACAAGTCACTCATGACCTCTTCTTCCTGACCCCTTGCTTCTGACACCCCCTGCAGCCAGCAGAGAGCTGGGTGATGCCAGGAGATGGAGGAGAGCCATCAGTGACTGCGCTTTCTCATGGATTCTCGGCTCTCCTGGGACCTGTGTCTACACACCCCGGCAGGAGGTCGTTGGCAGTTGCTGTCCTGGGCCAGTGAAACTGTGTAGACATCAGGGATGTCTATGCGAACCGTGGCCTCATCCGCCCTGAGATCAGAAGAACTAGATGATGCCTGGCTGCACAACCAACCATGCCGATCGGGGCCCTAATCACCAGATCCCGAGGGAATTGGAGACAAAAGTCAGATGGAACTCAATGCTTGGAAGGTCCTGACTGACTGAACCAGTTAAACCAAAAGCCCTCCCTGAGACTGTTGCCCTGAGATACTCTTCAACCCTTGAACCCATCCAGCCCACCTCTGACGTCAGAAGAGTACCCATAGAGCGGGAGTTCTGTAAGTTTAAAACATGATGTTCCAGTCTTTCCACATATGTCTCCTCTTGCTCTTCATCAAAATCTCTTCTGGGAGATGGAAGCCAGTCACATATGTCTAAGGTTCAGTTTGGGGTAGGTTCTTCCTAAGTCATGTTAAAGACATCTACCAGCCTCTTTGGGGTGACATTCCACCGGTTTTGTGATCCCAGAGGAAAGAGGGCTGGATAAATCCACCACAACTCCCAGGGAAAGCTCTCATTGGCCCAGCGTGGGTCACATGTCCATGCCGAGTCAGCCCCTTCTTTACAGTGTGTAGTGATCCAACTGGGCATGTCCATTCTGAGGCTCAGTCTTATGGCCCAACACACGTTCTACGTGGACCTCAGATCCCCAAAGAAAAAATCCCAACCACGATAGCACTGTCAGAGAAACAGGGCCCAGAAACCATGCAGAGGAGGGAGCACAAGGAATGTCTCCCAAACTCCTTATACACTGGGTGCCTGATGCACATCAGGGGGTCCATCTAGGCCAAGCCAAGTGTCAGGACAGCATGGAAAGTGTCCCTGCCCTGCTCCCAAAAGATGCCAGTGCACAGACGAGAGTGACAAGTAGGTTGGATGTGGGATACTTAGAAAAGCCGAATGAGAGTGATGCCTGTCCCATCGCAGGTCCTGTGGTCAGCATGCCACATTGTGGTGGCTTACAGGATGGTGTGGTGCTGGAAGTTATGCTGCCAGTCTTTCAGACACCAGCAGGGCCACCGGGGCGAGTGGGTTTCAGAGAAACTTCTGGACAAATGAGAAAAATCTGCCACCCTACCTCCAGAAAAACCAGCAGTGAAACCCTAGGAGTCAGACCAAAACATTGTCCGAGTGAGTGTTGCAAGACAAAGGCCACCTGGCCCAGAAGGCACTCAAAAGTCCACAGTGGGGACAGGAAAGCACTGCAGTGTACCAAGGATGGTGGAGATGGTCCAGGCTCTGGCAGTGTTTCCTTCTGGAGTGCAGACGGGTGTCCCTGAGTCACAGTCCTCTTGTTGGCAACCATCAAAAGGGTCTCTCTTGTACAGCAGAGGAAGACAGATGAAGTCGTTTTTCCACACCCATTCAAAGGGCAGGCAGGTATTATCTGGGCCAGAGTTGGGGGCATGCAGTTAGCAAAGAGAAACTGGGGTCAGTCCTGGATCATCCTGTTAGCCACCACCCCAGAGAGGAGAGGGGAGGTAGCTGGAGAAATACTGGGTCTGGTTGCGCTGACTTTCAGAATCACCTGGGGATCTGGTTAAAATGAAAGTCTTCATTCTGTTTATCTGGGGTGGAAGCATGACTTTTCAGCAGAGGTTGACTTGGAAGGAGGCAATCCAAAGTCCTGGTTTCCAGAGACCTGGATACAGCCCTGTGACATCACTGCAATGGCTTGGGACTCAAGCAACCACCGGGAGAACCAGCAGTCTGGGTGGGCAGGATCGCTGCCCCTATTCACCACAGCAGGGCCAGGACTGCCTGGGAGCCTGTTCTGGGGCACACGCTGGGTGGAGAGCATAGCCCACAGCCCTAGGCTGCAGTCCCAGCTCTGCCTGTCCTGTCAGGGTGAACTTGAGGAGCTTCCGTGACATCCCTGCCTCTTCCTCTTCGTTTGTAAAATCAGGAAGTAATCGGTGCCACGTGACCCTGGATGTGAGGCGCTCCATACCTGGGAATCATTTCCCACCTGCAACCATCTGGACACCTTTCAGAAGGCCTCGAATCTCCCGTGCTCATTTCCCCAGGAAGCTGCTTTGGGACCGTGTCTTTCCTAGGCCCCTGACCAAATGGCCTGGTTGGGCAAATTCTCTTTCTGTGGGTGTGTAAGAATGGCATGGAGGTGGCGGATGCCAGGAGGAAGAGGCTTAAACTCACCAGCAGAACAAGGCTGGTTCCCGTGAGGCAGGGACCACGCCTCCTTCCTTTACCCATTCTGATTACCCAACACCCTGCGCCACTGCTCTGCTGGGTCCCTCGCTGCACTGGCCACACAGAGTGCAGACAGCACTCAGGATGGTGGAGCTGATTGGGGAAGTTAGTAGGTGACAGATCGGGATCAGAAATGCCCAGGATACAGTTCCTCAGTCAAGAAAATCTCTTCTCAGTCACGGCAGCAGACAGGCCTCTGTCTGGTCTTTGGCCTCTCAGCCCTACAGCCCATTGGCCTCGGGGAATGTTACTAAGCATTTTCAGCACTACCAATTAAAGCCCAAAGGACACTCGACTCCACCACAATCCCAAAGGCACTCTGCTCTGCACACCCTAGATCAGCAGACCTAGATCGCCCTTGTTAAGTGTGCAGGGACCCCTCACTCCACAAGCAAACCTCCTGCCCGAAGGTATTCAGCTTTTTTCACTCCGCAGACCAGGGATCCCACTGTTCTCTGGTGCTCTGGCTCTCGGTTCCCTTGCTGGGGCTCCTCTCTCACTCTCCTGTCTCCACAGCTTTTTTGTTTCCAGACTCAAGGAGAAGGTGGGGGGGGCTCTGGGTCCCAAAAATTCACTCTTCTCCAAGATCTTCTTACCGGACTATAGTGAGATCCCCACTCCTGCTTCTGAGATGGAACATTTTATACCAAAATGAGCCAGTCTCTGAGCCACATGTTCGCAAGCACTCACCAAGGGTTGACTAGAGAAACAAATCTAGGTATTCTTATGTGTGTACAAGAAAGCTTTATGGAGGTTCAGACATTTGGTGTGTGCGCTTGGCTGAGGAGCCAATGGGGCGAAGCTACCATCTGTGGGAGTATGACTGAGATTCTAAGTCAGAATCCCACCCAGGAAGGAGCATGTGGCCGCTCCGGGGAGCCTTGGTTGGCCTTGGATAGCTGGCGCCCCACCATCCTGAAAGTCCGGTGGCACCACCGCACATCCAGACCAAGATTGGTGCGGAAAGCCTCTCGTCCTGGGAAACGGGGCGCAGCCGGAAAGGTGGCCACCCCTTCTCCCATCATACATGGCACGTTCGTCGGGAGCCTGATGCTAAAGCATTCATAGATGACCTGCTTCTGGGTCGGGGTTTCCTACGTAGCAGAGCTGCTCCCTCGCTGCGCTCTATTAAAAGTCAGCTCTCCACACAAGAATTTGAACAATTGAATAAAAATACAAACAGAAAGAAAGATCTGTATGCGCGAGAGCGATTGAATATTGAGAAGACATCCCAGCCCAGTCCAGATCAAGTCCATATGTCCAATATTAGCCCAAATGTCCAATACCAGTTTGCAAATTCCTCTTCAGACTCACACAGCACATGCAATGACACTGAGGGCAGGAAGATCGCAGGCCAGTGGGTGGAAAGTCTTGTGGATCCAATGGTGGTGGAAGCATCTTAGCACTGGCATGGGTCTCCACATGACTCCTCCAGCTGCAAGGCTCTGGCTGCCATCAGCATAGCACCCTGGGGCTCCAGTACACAGTGGGGGCAGTAAGGTATTGCAGGGTAGCAACATACACGCAACAGGAATGTCTCTCAGAGAGTGAGTGTGTGTCCCACCTCCAGTGAGCTATTTATCTCCTTACCGATATCAAATGAGGTCATCAAGCTGAGACCTGATGGACTGAACTCCACCCCCCTTCACTCTTAATAGTCTCAAGTTGGCAACGGATTATGTAACGACCACAGCCATGAAGGCTGTAATACTACTAGCACCTTTCCCCACCTTCTCTCACCCAGCAGACCCATCAGGTAGGGAGGAAAGACTCACAGTCGGCATGGCCCCGCACGTCATTGGGTGGTGGTATGAGGACTAGGACTTGATGAGCCACACCAAGTAAACCACCATGGCACAGATAGCAATCATACGTTCCCAGAGGTCCCTGGACCCTTGTCATGGACTGTACGGAGCTCAGTGTCCCTCCCACAGTCAATATGAGCCAGGGGTGGGATCAGAGGGTCACTGGTCCCTCTCCCCACAGTGTAGAGTCCCCACTCTGCTTGGTGGCTGCCGCTGCCCTGCCCCAGGCCCTAGGCACCTTTAGCACAGGCAGCCTGGCATGCAGGGCCCGGGGGCATGAGCATGTGGCATCGGGTAACTGCCTGTGAACTCCCATTGTCACTTCTTTACAACTCATCAGAGGTCTGCTTTCCTGTGCTCCAACCCAACCACCTACAGACGGGCGGCTCTCAGTAAGGCCAGGTGTGCCAGGCAGGGGCAGGCAGGGAGTCCCTGGGGTCCCATCAGGCCCAGACATAACTGAACAGCAGCAACGCCCCCCCCCTGCCCCCACTCATCCTGGGGAGAAAGGAAGTAGCCCAGTTCCTCCTGCTGTCTACCCGCACCCCTCCCACCGGCTTGTGTGGGGTAAGGCCTTGTGCAACTTGGCAAGACAGCAGAGCCAGCTCGGTTCCATGTGGGTCAAGGAAGTGAGTGCCAGGGCAAAGTAGCCAAGAACAGGCGGCCAGGGAGCCCGGCCAGTGGGCAGCGAGCACTACCCCTCTTCACCCACCCTGGGACCCACTGCCTTCGCAGGGAGGGAGCTTCCAGCGCTGTTGGGCTGGCAGGGGGTTCAAAGCAAAGACTGGGAGGGGGACCAGCGCCTTCCACTGGGGTCGCCTCAGTAGTGGTTTCTCATTGTTGGGGATCTCCATCGGAGACCGGGATTGCAGCAACACGAGGCTTTCATCCGGGTAAGTGTGGGGCCAGGGAGCCCAGAGCCTAAAGTGACCAGACATCCCGCTTTTAGAGAACAGTCCCGATTTTAAACAATTTTTCCCACACCCCGTGGTGTTTTTTAAAAGTTTAAAAGTTTCTGGAAATAATGCACGATAAGCTAGAGAACGGTGGGAGAACAGGAAGGGAATATACCCCCTGTACCACCACCACCTCAGCAACACCCCCTCGTCAATAGTGTCCCGCTTTACCAATGTTAAAATCTGGTCACTTTAGAGCCCCAACAGGAGACTTGTACCACCACAGGCCATGTCTAAGAAAGATGTCAAGGGTCTTCCAGGCTCTCCTTTGCCTTTCTGGAAAGAAGCAAAGACCTGAAGGAGGTGTCTCATGTGTACCCTGTCCAACTCACTCTGGCTACACTCTGAGAGCATTCTCTCTCACTCACTCGCTAGCTTGCTCTCCCCTGCAGAATATGAAGAAACTACCCATGTAAGCAGAACCCAATTTACCTGGGGATCATGGTGGCCAATGCCGGTGTCACCTATCAGACCCCGACAGACAGCCAACAGGGGACCCTACTCCCACTCCCTCTGAACTTCTACAAGTCACAGACACCACTCCGGAAGAGAGCTTGCCGGGAAGCTGTGCCTACAGAGGTCTATGCAGTCTCCCCA
Organism: Nesogale talazaci; assembly: GCA_004026705.1. Taxonomy (NCBI): domain Eukaryota; kingdom Metazoa; phylum Chordata; class Mammalia; order Afrosoricida; family Tenrecidae; genus Nesogale; species Nesogale talazaci. The sequence continues at coordinate 12,169 of PVJH01015427.1, forward strand.
CAACCTCAAATGCTCCTTCTCCTTCCCCTCCAGGCCCTCCTTGCTCTGCAACCTGGGGCCTCGAATCCACACAGGAGATCCAATCGGCTAAGCATGAGCTGCTGGCGGAAAGGTGCGGGGAACTCGGTTCCACCAGCGGGGACCTCAGAACAGAGGATCCTGAGGGGGATCCTTCCCAAAGGGGCCCAGCTGACTGCACAGCTAGGTGACCAGGACCCTCCACTGCTCAAAAGTCCCCCCTGGGCTCAGCCTGGGCTGTGGGCCCAGCCCATCACGCTGCTGTCCAATCCCCCTGGTACCCACCACCTTACCTCTCACCCCAGAAGAGCTTAATGCGCAGTTCAGTCAAGGACTGCAATCTCACCTCCAGCGTGTTAGGGGTGCTGCTATCAGCACTCCCTACACCCCCCACTTCTGTATGAGCCCTTCTGCTATGGGCCAACGCCTGTGAAGGGTGAGTCCCAGGGAAGGGGGGAGGGGGACCCAGCAAATGAGATGAGTGATCTTAGCAGGGCGCTCCCACCCCAATCCCCTCGAGCCTGGAGATGTCTGTGGTCGTACCAGTTGAGCCCGCCTGTGCGAGGTCCACATGCCTGGACCACAGGAACTGTGAGATCAGAAATGTCACTGCTGGTCTTCACTGAGTCTGGGGACCCCAGGTTATGCAGTCAGAATTAGCGAACATGCCAGGCAAGATGCACAGAGAAGGAGCCCCAATGATTGCCCAATCATTGCAGGAAAACACAAACGTTACGCAAGGAAGAGCTCAAGTCTCTGGTTCCACATGGCTTGTGTATCCATCCACAGCCCCTACATGGCCATGATCATCAATAACTGGAGAATGAAGTTTACCAAAAAAGAGTGATATCACCATTTAGGGAGGTAGGAAGGAAAAAATGTGTGTGTGTGTGTGTGTGTGCACGAAGAGTTAAATCCTCCTCTTTCTTAGCAGAAAGACTGTGAGTCATGTGTGCAATAGAAGAATCAAGATCTTTCCATGGAAGCGTCTCATTGAGAAATACAGGCTAAGGGAAAGCAAGAACGGAACGGATTGGAAAAGCTCCCTCCCAGAAGTGCAACTAAGGTACGCAAGGGGCTGCTCTTTGTGGGGACTCGGTGAGCCCCCACTCTCCCCTCAGACCCATGTCTGTCTCTGCACCTTTGTGGTCCTGCAGGGAGCCCGCCTCGCCCATGTCCCAGACGCCTTGGCCTGCTGGCCGCAAGATGGGCCATGAGGATCCACCGTCCCTCCTCAAGGAAGGGAGGGGCCCTCTGCTCCTGCACAGCTCTGGAGCTCCAGAAACCCACAGGGCAAGCTCCCTCTGCCCCGCAGGGCCCACGATGGGCAGGAGCCTGCAGGGGACAGCGAGTCTGTGTCTTGGCTGCCTGTGACCCTTGGCCTCCCTTTTACCGCCGTCTTTTTTTTATTCATGGCCTCCCTGGTGATGGACTGGACTTCTGTGGCATGCTGGTGGGGCTGAGGTTCTGCATTGGACTGTGATCCATACGGTTGACAGTTCAAAACCCCCAGCAGCTCCGTGGGAGAAAGCCTGGACTATCTATTCCTGTCCACAGTGACAGTCTGGGGAGGCCTTGCAGGGGACTGTGAGTCAGCGTGGTTCCGACAGAGGCGAGTTTGGAGCTTTGCTCTGAGCGTGCAGAGCCTCCCGGCCACTTTCCCCTAAGCCAGTGGCTCTCGACCTTCCCAAGGTCACGACCTTTCAGGCAGCTCCTCATGTGGTGCTGACACCCAACCAACCACACGAAGCATTTTCGTGGCTACTTCATAACTGTCATTTTGCTACTCTTGTGAATCATCATGTCACTATCTGATAGACAGGATGTATTTTCACGGTTACAAATGGAACATAATGAGAGCAGAGTGATTCATCACAGAATAATATGTCATTATATATTGTGAAATATGTATTTCTAATGGCAAATAAGTGAAATGTTGTCTTGAAGCATGGTGTACCATGAGTAACAGTCTTCATGCCGGGTACTCGTAGGTGGGCACGTCTGCACGTGGGCAGATCCTCCTGAGATGTTAGAGGAGCGGTGTCTTGGTTCCTGAGGCCATCGGAAATATGTGTTTTCAGACAGTCTTAAGTGACTCCTGTGAAAGGGTCATTTGAACCCCAAAGGGGTCAAGACCCACAGGTTGAGAACCGTGGCCCTAAACAAACACCTGAGGTCAGTTGGGGGGCGGCGTCCAGGTTTGGTTGTGTTGATGACACATAGACCATAGGCATGAAATTAAGTGCTGCAGCTCAAAGGGAGGAAACCAATGAGCTGAAGTGTCCCTCAGAAAGAAAGACGGTAAAGGGGAGGGGGGGGAGTTGGGCATGATGCTTCCTTAGACTGGGTGGGCTCTGAAAGCCTGTGGGGGGGACATGCCTTTTAGCTCTGCCCTGGGTGAAAGCCATGGTGGGGGTTCCAGAAAGAAGACTGTGGGCAGAGGGGCTCCAGTGAGCAAAGGCTCAGAGGTGTGGCCTGTGAGGGGACAGAGAGCCCTGGGTGTACAAGGTGTGGGCCAGCAGAGGGGTGGGGTTGACCTTGGAGGGGAGCAGGGCTGAGGTCCTATAGCACAAAGCCAAGGGTGACCTGACCCAGAGACTGTCCACGGAGCCAGAGCCCAGAGGAGACATAAATCGGAGAGGGACAGGCCCAGCGTGGGAGGCTGGAGCTAGTGGGTGGACTTGAAAAGCCAGGGGACTGAACAGGCTTAGCCAGAGAATGCAAAAGCACCATGATGGTCTGGTTCTCGTGTATAGCACCCCCGCCCCCCAGGGAAGCAGCAGAAGAAATTCAGGCAGGAGTCCCTGTTTGCAACCTACACTGATAAATACCAGAGAGATGAACTCACCGTCCCTGGTGGGAATTTCAGAAATCAGCCTCTTTTGCAAGCCTCATCTAAGTCTGAAAACCAAGGCCCCCCGACGATCAATACCTCATTTTGCTCTCTAAACAAACAGATGGAGATCAGAAATGTAATTAGAAACAGAACTTGTTGGCCAATGGTCCATCCTGGCCACAGGACCCTGATCGCTCTTGGCCCTGAGACCCACAGACTCAACCCACCCATCCATCCTGCTTGACTTCTTGACCTCCTGACCCCTGCCCTTGGTTTCACTAATGCTCACTCTCCAATGCTTTCATGGTCCCTCTGTATCTGCAGGTCAGGAGCTTAGACATCAGCTCCTCCTCACTTCAACTCCAGTTACCTTACCCTCCAGGGTCAAACCTTCTTCCCTCCTGCCAAGTCCCCTGGGTCTGGACACTACTTCCCTGGTGGTACCAGCCAGCCTCTCCCATCGCAGAAGGACTTCAGAGGTAGCCAGAGCTGGTGTGGTACCCCCCACTGAGGGGCCCCTGTCTCCTTCCTCTTTACTGTTAGACACTTGTCCTGACCCTGGAGTCCTGATATCAGACAGTCCTCCCTGCAATGGATCCAAGTGTTGTCTGCAGTGAATGGGTCAAAAGGGTTTGCTTCCTTTCCACATTTGGGGATGGTCTCCTGAATGAAGTTTGCATGATAGTCTAGATGACTGAGAGGGGACCCACTTCTTGTGCTGGTTGTTCTGTGTATTGTCCACCAAGGCCTCCCTCCGGGTCCCCCTCCTTCAGGAGGATTTCCTTGGCCACAGTGATCCCCAGCAATTCCTCTTCCTCTGACGTCAGTTCTCTCCCATGAGGGAGTGCCCACCATCCTCTCACCCTTTCACATATTCTCACACACGCCCTCAAAAGCCAGACCACTACTGGGGAGAGGGGCTACGTCCCGTGTCTTTCTTTCACTCATTTGAACTAAAAATGCCCCAGAGGCCCAAGTTCAACTCTCAGCAAGTCCCAGCCCTGCCTGACCCACGCGCTGTGTGGCCCGGGGTCAGCGCATCCCCTCCCTATCTGAAAGAGTCGAGGCAATGAGAAGAACCTCTAAAGAACCACTGCTTTAGATGATCACCTACTTGGCCTTCCTCATGGGACAGAGCTGGGAGTCTGACCCAGATAGCCCAGCCCTGCCCAATCGGGGCCACGGGGCAAGGACTCCCCTGATGTGGTTTGGAATATGGCTCAACCTGAGCTTTTGTTGCTTGGGGTTTTGTGTGGTGACTGTGTTCTCTAGCCCCAGAGGCCAGAGGCAGCCTGGGCAGTGGACAGGGGTTATTTGGAAAGGGGGTGGGAGCACTAAACTCCAGGTCATTCGGGCTGGAGCATAGCTGAGTGGAGAGGGGGATAGAGCGGGTTAGGACTGATTCATTCTCCCGCCAACTCAGGAGAGGCCATCTCGGAGCTGGTGGCTCGTGGGGATCACAGAAGGCACCTCTGTCTGCCCCAACCAGGCTCCTCAGGAGCGGGCCTTGTGGGTGTCAGCACATGCTGTACGGAGATCGTGTCCCAGAACCAGACACAGACACATCTGAAAACGACACAGGTTAAACAGCCAAAGCGTGTCCCTGTGTGAGTGCTGACGGCTTCTCAGAGCCCGGAGTCTGTTGTCATGCCCTGACCATCCGAGAGATGCCCCTTTCCCAGACTTATTGGACCAAAAGTGTATGTAGCATTTATTATTATTGTTTGCATGTATGGATCATCCAGTAGGACGACTGTTTCAGAGGGAGTCACGAAATTTTTAGCTTCTTTGTTTCTCAAAGAGTGCTAAATGGAGAATTGGGGGGGGGGAAGGAAATAGGAGCAGAGAGGGGAGGGAGGGACACTGAGATTGTCTCATTCTGCTTTAAAGTCCATTTCACACCAACCACACAAACAGCCTCCATGGGGGCTGAGTCCAGTTTCTTCTTCCCTGGCTCCCTCCTTTCCTCCCCAGCTCCCTCTGCCCCTCCTCATATGGTGGGTTAGCACTGGGGGATATTTGGGCTGGAGCAGGGAACCAAGGCCTTTTGGGGGTAGATCCCCAGGGGTCCCCCAAGGTCCATGGCTCCATCTCACAGAGGTGTCCTACCCAGTCGGTGGCTGCCAGTGACCTCGTGGCTGGAGCAATAAATGGTCGTCCTGTCTATGCAAGTGAGCCACCCACTTGTGGACCTCTGCTTCCTGGCCATCTGCTCCTGCAACCCCAGGAGTCAGGAGAAGCATTCGGCTTCCATCGGACTCACGGCCTGCAACCGGACCGGACTTAGCCACGTCTACAGCAGTGGGAGTCACTTCTCCATATCCCCATGCACATACACGCATCGCTGGGTCAACCTTTCCAGAGACCCCAGCCTGACAGTTCCGGGGGTATATTTTGATGTCAGTTTGATGACAGAGAGATGGGCCTTAGAATTGCTAGATGCCCAAGGCCAATATTCTTTACTCAAGATTGTAGATTATTTTCATGGGTGCATTCAAAGTTCCCGGACCCCACATTACTCCCGGAAGCTCCATACCATCTGCGTACAGGCAGAGTGCTTCTGGCCAGCTCCCGTTTCTCCTGTCCCACTTCATGTGGGGCCTCGTGTCTGGGAGTCCAGCCCGGAGAGAAGACCCCAACATGGAGTCTGAGGAAAGCAGGGAGGTCAGCACAGCGCATCTCCCTCATGGCCGAACCCTTTGGCCTGGTGGCTATGCGTTGAGTTGTTCTCCCCCAGGTCAGTGGTTTGAAACCACCAGCCTCTCCCTGGGAGAAAGATGACATTCTACTCCCAAAGAGAGTGACAGTCCATCTAGTATGAGTGCAAGCCCAACGAGACGCGCCGCCTCGTGTGGGTGAACGAGGAGTCATTCCTCTGACGATGGAGGCTCTTTCTGTCTGATGCTGCTAAGCAATGTCTTCAGAAATCTCTTTCCTGGTCAACCAGCACAAGCCTTACCGAAGGCAGTCCGCGCCGTCATGGGCCCCCACGTGCCCCGGAGATTTTGAACCTGCAACTCCCCCGACGCCACATCCCTGACATCAAAGATCGTGGTGCGACATCCCTGAGAAGATTCCTCCCCGTGTTTTGTGCCGATGCTCTTTGGCTACAGATGGCTAGCTTGTGGCCAGGGCAGAGTGGAATGGCACGCGATGTCCCGCAGGCGGCGGTTCCGTCAGATGACTGCGACCCTCTGTTTGAGTGACTCCCCCTTTTCTGTTCAGTGTGGAATCAATAATCATGAGGTGGATGGGTTCTCCAGGGTATCCTACAGTGACATGTAACTTGCTTGGTTTCCTGACTTTCAGCTTGTGAAAATGTCATAGAAGATGCATGGATCTTAGTGTTGGGGCGATGAGCAGATGGAAGAGTAGGTCTTTTTAAAACATGCAGACTTGCCTGAATCTCAAGCAGGTGGTGAAGTGGTTATGCATTGGGCTGGTGACCACAAGATCAGCTGTTCAAAACCACAAACCACCGCACGGGGAAAGATCAGGCCTTCTACTCCCGTCAAGAGTGATAGTCTCGGAAACCCACAGAGGCAGTTCTACTCTGTCCTGTTGGGTCGCCACAAGGCCGGATCAGCTTGATGACCCTGAGACACTGAGGATAGTCTGCTTCTGTACTAGGGGAAAGGGGAAAAATCAGCCTTGCGGTTCACTGTTCAGTAAGGCTTCACACTCTGACTAGCTACCATGCTGTTCAAGCATGCATAGGGATGACCGCTCCTATCCATGCTCCCCGCCCTTGAACTTTGTAAGACCGTGTATGAAACTGTAGCCAATTTTTGATATTTCTTAATAAAGACCTTGGTTGGGGGGAGGGGTGGTGGGAAGAGTGACAATCTCAGAAACCCGCAGGGGCAGTTCTGCCCTTTCCTGCAGGGTCCCTGTGAATTGCAATCAACTCGATGGCAGTGAGTTAGGGTGTTGTCACCGAGGAGATGGAAACCCTGAGGAGGAAAAGGAACAGCCTCATCACTGTCAAGTGGAGGCAGAGCTGGGGACTAGAACCCTGGGTGCCATCACTGACACTGTCACCAAGGTCCTGTCCCCTTCTCCCTCTGTGTCCTCTGCAGAGGCCTGAGCCTGTCCCAGGTACCCCCCTCCCCCCCCTCCTGGAAGTGAAGGGAGCAGGTAGGGGTTGGGGAAGACAGGGCTTCCTTCTCCAGGAAATGAAATGACCTCTCTGCTCTCCCCCCACTCCTGCCTCTCCCAAGCCTTGCTCTAAGCCCCCCACCATCAAAAATAGGATTTACAAGCCAAGTGCCATAATCCCTTTAAAATGAGGTTTGGGGACTACGGGGACTATCTTGAGTTTCATTTTTACAAAACAATATTCCTGGCTCAAGGGCTAAGAGTTCACTCTCTTGGGGAAGTCGACACAAAAGCTTGCCAGAGCAACCAGGCTCCTGGCATTTCCCTCAGGCAAGAGGATACCTTGCCCAGAAGGACACCTTCTCCCTGTTCTTGCCTGTGCTTGTCACTCAACTGCACTAAGAGCCTCCCCTCTGAAAGACCCCTCCCACATGTATAAATGGAGCCTCAAGAGTCACTGAGTGAGTTCACACTACCAACCTTAGCAGCTGACACTTAACCATTGCAGGACCAGGCCACCTTTCTTCACTGATCACCTAATGGTGGCTCTTGGACTCTGTGTGTGTGCATGTGTGTGTGTGTCTTTGAGGGCATACAGACTGCCTGGGTGATACTGTCAGAGGAGGTGATACCAATATGGCAATCAATACAACTTTGGGTTCGATGTTTGAGCTGCCATGAATGTACTTCCTTATTAAAATATCCCAGTAGCTATTTAGATCATAAAAACATGTCTTGTAGGCCCAGCTTACACACTTCGATCTGTTTGGACCCACAAGATGAATGCTCTGTGTTAATTTACTCTAAGAACCTGTGGTGGGCCCCAGTCAAAGCTGTCATTCTTCCCCCAGGGCAAGGCCGCTTCCTCTTACAGGGTCTTGCCTGCCTGGGCTTTCTGCACACTCTTGCTTTTGCTGTGGCAGTTGTTTCTGGTGGTCTTCTAGCCATTGGTTTTGCAGAAAGATCTGGTGTTTTTACTACACTGTCGGGATGGTTATTGTGGGACTCTGTCAATAACTGTTTGGGGAATAAAGAAGTAGTCAAAGGACAAGGAGGAGGAAATTCTCCCCAAAAAGCCTTCCGCGCAGTGACTGAGATGGGTTGCAGCTCAGCACGTTGTCACGTGGTGTGGAGAGATGGTTTACAGAAGGTTTTACAAACTTCTTTTGTTCCCCTTTTGGCCAACAAGTCAAGGCCTACTCACAGCAATCTTGTAGGACAGGGGAGACCTTCCCTGGGGGTAGGGGGTGAGGTTGCCCTTTTCTATGGGAGAAGAAAGCCCTGCCTTTCTCCCTCGGAGCGCCTGGTGGTTTTGGAATGCTGATCACATGACTAGCAGCCCAAGATGCAGCCACCACCCCACCAAGGTTCCTAGTCCTCTTAGAATCCAAGACACATGCTATATAAGCAACTCCCGACTCTCTATCCCATATTCCCCTGTGGTTGGAGTTGATCCTAACACCATCCTCTAAGGAGGCTCCGGAGGAGGTCTTTCAAGGGACGGGGCTGACCTCACCTTACTCAGGAAGCTGGGACAGTTCTCACTGTCCTGAGAGCCAGTCTTGGTGAGGCAGTGGGTCAGAGTGGATGATGTTCCCTTAACAGGGAGCTTGGAAGAGGCATGCAGGGGAGGAGGGGTGCAAGTCCTTCCCCATCTGCTCCACGGCAACTCCAACTCGTGGTGGCCAGGTGGGCGTCAGAACGGGGCTGTGCTAAGCCAAACCAAACCCGCTGCCATCGAGGTGATGCTGGTGCGTGGGGACCCCGCAGCCTCCGTGGGTTTCTGAGACGGCGCCTCTTCGCAGGAGCAGACAAGCTTGTCTGTCGCCTGGTGGTTTCAAACTTCTCCCCAAACTCCTGTAACCGCTGCGCCATCAGAGCTCCACAGCTGTGGCGCTGACCTAATCTGCTGTCAAGTTGAGGAAGGGGTAGAGTCTAGCCTGTCAATTAGGTCTCAGCTTGATGACCTACTCCAGGGTATAAGTAGCTCCCTGGAGGCCAGACACACACTCTCCCTGCACCCCTTTCCTGCTGACAAGCCACATGATGCTGCCCTGATGGAGCCAGAGCCCTGGAGATGGAGGAGCCGTGTGGAGACCCCGGCCAGCGCTGAGATGGTTACAACGCCACTGGATCCACAAGACTTCCCACCGACTAGCCTGGGATCTCCCTGCATTCAGCATCATGGCCTGTGTTGCATGAGTCTGAAGAGGGCTTTATAGACTGGTCTCAGACATATGGGCTAATATCGGACTTATGGACTTGATCTGGACTGGGCTGGGATGCTGTCTTCATATACAGTTATTCTTTGATATACGTTCTTTCTTATTCACATGTGAGTGTCTGTGAATGTGTTTCTCTAGTCAACCCAGGCTAACACAATAGGTTTCTCCAATGACTGAATTTTCAGGAATCGGGCCGCCAGTCCTTTCTTCCGAGGCTTCTCTAGGTGGAATCTCACCCCCAATCTTTCAGCGAGCATCTGTCATGGACAGAATGGTCTCTAAAATAGACATCAGCTTGGCTGGGCCATACTCCTTGGTGTCCTGTGGTTGTCCTTCTCTTTGGGGTCTGATGACTTCCATTTGTGAGATGCTGTATACCCTAGCATCCTCTACACCTGGGGTTATGGCCCCTCCTCGGACAGAACTGTCCATTGTGTTAATGAGGAAGCTAAAAAAAAAAACTCACTGGCATCGGGTGGATGCCGTTGCATAGTAACCAGGGAGGACAGGATAGAAAGTCCCCCAGTAGTTTCTGAGATGTCACTCTTCATGGGAATAGAAAGCCCATCTTTCTCCCATGGAGTAACTGGCGGTTTAGAACTGCTGATCTTAGGGATCACAGCCCAATGTGCAACCACGACGCCACCAGGGCTCCAGAGTAAGGAGTCTGGGCGGTGTCCACAAGGACCCCTCTGCCCCACCCAGAGCAACCCTGGGGGTCAAAGACAAACTGCTTCTCAAGGTTTCGAAGCTGTCCATCTTGAAGGGAGCAGACAGCCACCTCTTGCCTCTTCTTGTCCCTTCAGAGGCGTTAGTGACCTTGTGGTGAGCAACTCAGCTCTTCACCCTCTGCGCCACTAGGGGCCCTGCTAATGAGAACGAGGTTGTGTGAGTTATGTTGATGAGGGAGGAGGAGGTGTGTCCTGAGTCATGCCTGCTGTCACCCTTGAAAAGAAAAAAAAGAGTGACTTGCAAGACGTGCTGATACGGCAGCTGCAACCGTGGCCTCAGCCCTAGCAGCAGCTGTCAGGACGGAGCAGGACCAGGCGGTGGCTCGTGCTATTATACTCAGGGTCCCTGTGAGTGGAAACCCGCCCCACAACAAGCACAGCGAGTCTCTGTGCCCACAGTGGACATTTAAATGTCTGCACTATCCAGAGCCTGAGGAGGAGTCCTCAATCCCGAGCAATGTCAAAGAAGAGTTTGAACCCTGTGACAGGTTGAGTTCTCTAGAGCCGTGAAACCAGGGTGCTTATATATGCCAGACAGAGAAATGTGTCAGGAGAAATGGCTCTCATGGTTGCAGGAGTGGTTCAGCCTGGTCCGGTTCAATTCCGGGAGTCAGATGTGAACACTGGAGGTATCAGGGACTGGCAAACCGGGAAAGGGTAAGACCGCGGGCTGGGGGATACAAAGCCAAATGGATCCAGGCTTGGCAGGCTGCTGATGGTTCCTGGGATCGACAGGCAAGAAGGCAGGAGAATGCCCAACGAACCAGATGCAGGATGCAGGCTCCGCAGGCCACCCCACCCCCGCCAGGCATCTTTCTCCCAGTTGCATCAAGGCTGCGCCTGATAAAGAGGGCTGCTGTGGGTGCCAGGTGGCATGCACTTGGCTCCCACCCAGAGCCCGCACCGTGCACAACAGAACGAAACACTGCCCGGTCCTGCGCCATCCTCTTGATGGTTCCCATGCCGGAGTTCATCGAGGCATCCACTGGGTCCATCCATCCCCCTTCTTCCACTTTCCCAAACAAGACGTCCTTCTCCAGGGACTGGTCACACCACGGCTTGGGTCGCGTTCCAAGTTTCGATCGTAAGAAGGTCTCCCTTGGGTCATGCCCCATCAGCCAATGAGGGTCCCGAGGGCTCCATTCCCACACACTTGACCCCCTTCATGTCACCACCATCAATGCCTCTCCAAGAAATCCTCTCCTCTTCAGGCACATGTGAAGTGCCCTGGGACCTGAGGGGTCCGTCCCCCAGCAGTATCTCCGGTACATTCTGCTTCCGTTGTCCAGGTGGCCAGGATGGGACAGTGCATCAAAGCTCTACAGACTTCCAGCAGCTCCTTCCTCCAATGTGGGGAGCTGAGTCCTTCTCCCTTGTCTGGTCTCAGTCTGGAAGCTCCACTGAAAACTGTTCACTCCGGGTGACCCTGCTGGCATTTCAAATACCAGTGACCTAGCCTCTGGCATCCCAGCCACACACAAGGAACCACAGTGTCACAGACAGACAGTGGTGGCAGAGGGCTGCCCTTCTCCACAAATGGCTGCCGGCTCCCAGATTCCATGGCCTCCTGCATAGTCCCATCAGGCAGGATTGATGTCAGACAATGGAGCATCCTGGCCTAGCCACGTGGACACACTCTGAACCTCCCTTGCCCCCACTTTCCCTGAGGCTGCTGACAGCACCACTGTGTAGCTGACTCAGCAGCTGGCTCCAGACGGGGCTCAGGGGTCTGTATTTCCATCAAGCAACCCAGGATTCTTACAATCAGGCTGCTGGGGAAACACTCACTGGCAAGCCCCTGGGCAGCCCTGCATGTGGTGCTCGGCTGGGCACTGGGATGTCCCATGCAGCCCTCAGGTGTTTGTGCTTATCTGTACTTTGTAGATGGGCAAACAGAGGCTTAGAGAGATTAACTGCCTGCACATGGTCCCACAGCTAGGACATAGCATCCCAGTGCTCCTGTATGGGGGTGTACGTGGAGTGGGGTACACAGAGCCCCTGGGTGGTGGGGGGGTGTGGATGAATGGGAGTGTGTGCAGGGTATATGTGGGGCATGGAGTCTATGAGAGGTGAGGTGCAGCATGCCATATGTGGGAAGGAGGTGTATGAGGTAGGGTGTACAGGGACCCTGCGTGTGCAGAAGTATATAAGGTGCGGTACATAGTGCCCCTGTCTTGGTGGAGGTGGGGGAAGACTGGGTTCCCTAAAGAAGCAAAACCAGTGATATTTGTACATTTTAGTGAAGCAGGGAGACCACTGGCTGGTAGATCCCAAGCTAAGTGGATCCGAGATCGGCTCGGCAGACCACTGAGGGCTCCTGGGATCGGCAGGTGATGTAACAGGAGGCTGAGGATTACCCAGAGCCAGCAGAAAGGCAGCTAGCTTCCACCCACTGTCTATTGATGGCGAGCAGGCCATATCCTGCTCAACTCTACCGAGGCTGTGCCAGATGAAGGAGGCCCAGGCTCCCCACAACTGCTGGACCGTGTCACTGACGAGCCCATCACAGACTGGGTCACACAGCACTGGGTCACACGGCACTGTATGACCCACGGTGTCCTGCAGTGGGTCACAACATGGGAGTGATATCGTGAGCCCCTCCAAGTTGACATCAGACCTATCATAAGGGAGTATAAGTGATGTGGGGAACAGAGACCCCAGTGTTGTGGGGGGTGATGTGGGGTAAAGCACGTAGTGTGGGGGTGTATGTGAGGTAGGGTATACAGGCTCCCTGGGCAGGAGGATTTATGTGGAGTAGGAAGCACAGAAACACAAGTGAGGGGGTTATATAGTCTCCATGTGTGAGGAGTATATTTGAGGTGGGTGCACTGCCCCGTGGGGAGATGTATATGGGGGTGCACTGAACTGTGTGTGGGGTGCACTGCTCTGTGGGAAGTATGAGGAGTGGGTGCACTGCCCTATGTGGGGGTGGATGTGGAGTTGGGGGGGTGAGTGTGGGGTGGGTGCACTGCCACATGTGGAGGTGTATATAGGAGTATACTTAAGTGGGGGCAGGGGGTAAGGTGGGATGGGGTGCACTGCCATGTGGGCCTGGATGTGCGTGGGGTGCACTGCCCCAAGAGGGGTGGATGTGGGTGGGTGCCCCGCCCTGTACATCTCTGTGTGGGGTGCACAGGCAGCAGGGCACACAGCAGTCCTGTGCACATGGGGTGCACACACACATCTCGCTCCCTCTTGGCTGCTTGCTGCCCATCTGATGCCCACGTGTCTTGAGGACAGAGGCTGTCTCTCCTCTTTCCTTGTAGTCTCTGTGTCTGGGAGGGGCACCAGCCAGGTAGAGAGGGAGGGCGAGTCTGAGTTCTCCCAGAGACCCTCTGCACACCATTCCCAGCCCACCACCTCGCCCCCCCCCCAACCCTTCAGCAGACTCTGGCTTCATCTACCAAGTCTCTTCCCTTCTGAGGTCAACTTTCCTACCCCCTGCGGGACCAAGCTTGGACTCTGCCTCTAAATCAGCCTGGGGGATACAGAGGGAGGAGCAAGGCTTTAGTCTAAGACAATCTTTAGTCTAAGACACTCACCCTTTCCCTGGTCAAGAACTCTTTCCTCTGCCAAGAGCAGACAGAAACCCAAGGAGGGACCAACCACCATCCCTTCAGCCAGATGATCCAGCGAGCCTTTCTCCCATCCTCCCCCCTGAGCCAGGAGAGCCCCTGGATGGAGGTCAGCTCTGCCTTGCTCTGGGCAATTTCTCAAACCCCGTTGTCCCTGGAGGGGTCACGCAAGTGGCCAGAACAGACGGGTGACAAGGAAGCCCCCACTGATTTTGTCAGGGGCCTCTCGTCGTAAGAGTGACTCTTCCAAGGCTGGAAGCGAGACCACATCGGGAGAGAGCCTCTCCCGGCCACCTGTGGGATCCTGCCAGACGGCAGGCTGGCATGTCTCTGCTTGAGGGCGCAGGGAAAGCTCCAAGGGCCTCTTGCTCTCCCACCAGCCTTGCCCAACCACTGTTCAGCCTCCTCACAAAAGCCCTCAGCAGCTGCCGCAACTAAGAATACGCCAAGAAGGTGGGTCCGAGAAGCTGCCTCTCCAAGGTTCTCCACCCTGCCAGGGTTGGCCTGTGGGTTTCCCATAGCTCCGTTTCTCAGCCCATGTCCCTGCCTGGTATAATACATTTTTAAATATGGTTTCATTAAAAATGGAGAGGGGTGACCAAGAGGAATTACTGAAACCCAAACAAAGGCTGACATGATAGTGGGACAAGAGAATGCAAAAGAAGATAGAGGAAAGAACTAGGAAGCAAAGGGCATCTATACAGGCACATACATATGTAAATATATTTATATATGATGAGAGGGAAATAGATCTATGTACATAGGTATCTTTAAAATGTTCCTTTTTAGTTTACTTTTAAGTCATGTTACTGGGGGCTCATACAACTCCCATCACAATCCATACGTCCACTAATTGGGTGCAAAGCACATCTGTACACTTGTTGCTACCATCATTATCGAAACCTTTTCTTTCCACTTAAGGCCTGGTATCACCTCTCATACTTCCCCTTCCTCCCTGCTTCTCCTTCCCCCCTAAACCCTCGATAATTTATAAATTATTATTATTTTGTCATATCTACATTGTCCGATGTATCCCTTCACCCACTTTCCCTGCTGCCCATACTCCAGGGAGGTTATATATAGATCCTTATAATTGGTTCCCCCTTTCTAATACACCTTCCTTCCACCCTCCCGGTATCACCACTCTCAACAAAAGTCCTGAAGGGATCATCTGCCCTGGATTTCCCACATCTCCCGTTTCAATCTGTACCAGTGTACATCCTCTAGTCTAGCTGGATTTATTCGGTAAAATTGGAATCATGATAGTGGGGGAAGGAAGTATTTAAGAACTAGAGACAAGTTGCATATTTCATTGTTGCTACACTGTATCCTGACTGGCTCATCTCCTCCCCCATGAACCTTCTGAAAGAGGATGTCACTTCATGGACAGATGGGCTTTGGGTCCCCAATCTGTATTCCCCCTCACTTATAATGATATAATTTTCAGTTTTTTGATGCCTGATTACCTGATCCCTTTGACACCTTGTGGTTACACAGGCTGGTGTGCTTCTTCCATGTGGGTTGTGTTGCTTCTGAGCTACATGGCTGCTTGTTTAATTTCAATCCTTTAAGAGCCCAGATGCTATATCTTTTGATAGCTGGGCACCATCACTTTTCTTCACCACTTCTGTGTATGCATGCATTTGTCTTCAGTGATCGTGTTGGGAAGGTGAGCATCATGGAATGTCAATTTAATAGAACAAAGTGTTCATGCACTGAGGAAGTACTTGAGTAAAGGACCAATGGCTCTCTGTTGCCCTAATACTAACCCTACAAGTTTATGCATGTAGGTCTATTTCCCCATCATCATATATAAATATATTTACCCATGTATATGCATGTATTTAGACCTCTATAAATGCCCTTTGCCTCCTGGTTCTTTCCTCTATTTCCTTTTCATTTCCTCTTGTCCCACTATCATGCTCAGCCTTCAATTGGGTTTCAGTAATTTCTCTCTGTTACATTACTCTTGATCAATTCCTATCAGGCCTCTCACACTCACCTTGTCACTGATTTTAGATCACTTGTTCCCTTATTCCTGGATTGGTCAACATCACTTCCTTTCCCCCACCTCCCCATCTCCCATGTCCCACCTGAACCATCAGTCCCATTGTTTTCTCCTCCAAACTGTTCTTATTAGATAGACTTTCAGAGATAATAATATGTCTATGTACATATATTCATAGGCTTAGTATTAAGCTAGCAGATGGACATTGGACCTCTACTCAATTACTCCCTCAAAGCAAGAACACTTTCTCCTAGCAACCTAGCATTTCATGATGCTCACCTTCCTGACAAGATCACTGAAAACAAAGTAGGTGCATAAGTAAATGTGGTGGAGAAAGCTAATGGTGCTTGGCTATCAAAAGATAAAGCATCTGGGGTCTTAAAGGCTTGAAGATAAACAAACAGCCATCAAGCTGAGAGGCAGCAACACCTACACGGAGGAAGCACACCAGCCTGTGTGATTACAAGGTAATGATGGGATCTGGTATTAGGCATCAAAGAACAAAAAATTCTATCACTGTGAATGAGGGACTGTGCAGAGTGGACACCCAAAACCCATCTCTATAGGCAATTTGACATCCCCTTACAAAAGGGTTGAGTGAAGGAGATGAGCCAGTCAGGGTACAACTTTCCTCTGGTTCTTTGATGCTGCTTCCCCCCACTATCATTACCCCAATTTTACTTTACAAATCTGGCAAGACCAAAGGATATACATGAATACAGATAAGAACTAAAAACACAAGAAATCCAAGACAGATAAACCCCTCAGGACCAATAGTGAGAGAGGAAGAGGGAGGGGAAGAGGGAGGTGGGAGGAGAGAGGTGGAACCGATCACGGGATCTACATATAATCCCCCCAGGGATATGGACAACCAAAAAGTGGGTGAAGGGGGACACCTGTCAGTATAAGACATGAAATGATCATTTATAAATTATCAAGGATTCAGGAGGGAGGGAGGGAGAAGGGAAAAAATGAGGAGCTCATACCAAGGGTTCAAGTAGAAAGAAAATGCTTTAAAAATGATGAGGGCAACAAATGTACAAATGGAGCTGACACGATATATGAATGAATGAATCGTCTAAGAATTTTACAAATACTTACTAAAATTATTGTTTAAAACAATGGGAGAGGGGTCAGGAGGGGGAGGGGCACCCTGAGCAAGCATCAAGAGGACATCAAAGTTATTTATTTTAGGGGCTGAGCCCCGGTGGTGTAGTGGTTGTGCGCGGGACTGCAGCCCACTGGGATGGAGGTTCAATTCCAGCTCCACAGGGGCAAAGGATGGGCCTCTTACTCTCACCACCAGGGCAGTGATGCCCTAAAAAAAAAAAAAAAAAGTTATTTATTTTGTGGATGGCATAGCAAGGTTGTGAGGAAACGGGGTGGCATTGATGCTCCCTGACATTTCTTTCACCTATTAAGTTATGAGCTTCTTAAGGAAGGGCTCAGAGTGTTCTTCTTCTTTTGCAGTCAGTTAGCATTCTTTTTTGGGGGGAGGGTATCACTGCCCTCTGGTGGGAGTGGGAGGCCCAGGCAGCCTTGCTTCAGGAGAGCTGCTGCTGGATTTGAACCACTAAGCCAGCAGGTCCCTGTCCTACACTCAATCACTACGCCGCCGGGGCTCAGCAGGATTCTTTAATGAAGAACAGGACTTCTATTATCCGGGCTTTACGTGAGCTCAAGGACCTGTCCAGGCAAATAGCCTGCTTCAAGGAGCAGGAGGGCCTGCTGGGTGAGCTGCTGGGGAGGGCTGGGGAGTTTCCATCCCTGAGGTGGGGCTGGGACCATGGGCAGTAGAAACTCTGCAGTATCTGGAGCTGCCCAGCTCCTTGGGTCTGTGTTGGCAGGCCTGTGTGGGGAGCGCGGGGTGGGATTCACGAACCTGGTGGGAACCGTCCTCCAAGACACAGCAGTATGATGCCCCGTGGCGGATGAGGGCCCGGGCTGGGGAGATATGAGAGTCGGCCTCAGGATGGAGGGAGCAGGGGGAGGGTTAAGTTTTGAGGGCCTCATTGTCCTACTAATTCTCTCCATTGATCAGGCCTGGGCTATCACCCCTACCATCACCACCGCTGCCACTGTCGCCTTAAAGACCCAGGGCCCCCACCTTCCCTTGCTCAATTCTGTTTCGGCCCCTTCATGCATGGAGAGGTATCAACACGCATTAACTGCTTAGAGTTGAACCATTCCAGGAGGATTTAGATACTATCAGGGGGAAAGAGGTTTGAAATGAAAGGCACAGAGCAATTGTGGGACATTCGGGGCAGCGCCTAGACTTGAGGCTGGGGAGCCGTAGCCTTTGGGGACCCTGGGGGGGGGGATCCATCTGGGGGTGTGAGCGAGGAGGTTTGAGGACCCCAGATACAGCGGGTCTGCTAAGCATTCTGATCCAGGAAGCTCTGGACATGAACCCAAAGAAGAATAAAAGAAAAACCCTCCCTGGTAGGAGTCCATGCCGACTCACAGTGACCCCCTGGGACTAGCACTGTCCCTGTGATGGCCCAGGACTGTGCCTGAAAGTCCCTCTTTACAACTACCGTCCTTGCCGTTGGGTCTCAGAGGAAGCTAGCCTCTGAGACACACATCATGGATTCGATAGGCCCAGTTGTACAGTGATAATTAGTAATTATGGTCAAGTTATAGAGAGCATGAGAAGGAAAGTACTAAGCGTCAGAGACATTTCATGGTAGCATGCTCACCTCAGCCCATCAAGTGGTCCACATAGAGAGAAAGAGTGGGGCTGGGGGTGAGGAGAGGACATGGGGAACTGGAAGAGAGTCGGCGCAAAAGGGTGAGGGGTGAGAGCAGGAGAGAATTCCTTTATTCTGACCGCCTTCTATGTCCTTTGGAGTCATGCAAGGCCCCTAATTACAAGTAAGGACACACATCACAGGAAAGGGCTGTCCTTTAGATACATGTTATAGGAAGTGTGGGGTCCCCATGTGGCAAGATGGGCGGACCTAAGTTTCCTGATGGCTGCCTAGCCTTGATTGTCCTTGGGCAGTAGACTTGCTTGAGCTAAAGCTTCCAGGGGGAGTGAGTGCCCCATTGTCCTGACAGTAGGGGGTTGGCCTTATCTTTTGTGTGAGGCATAGAGGCCTCTGAGATCTAAAGACTTTAGGGAGAATATCTAACTTCTGACTTCCACATCAAATGCAGGTAAATGGTTAGTATTTTGGAGTATATGTAATTGTGGGAAAGTCCTAAATTCATTCCACAGTTGGAATTAGTGGGCAGAGGTCAGCTCGAGCAGGGGAAGGAGTCTGGGTTGCAGCATCCCTAGCTCTAAGCCCCAAAGAGTTCCTTGGAAACCTGTTATGTTAGACAGGGTTTTCTAGAGAAACAAAACCAGGACACTAATAATTCTCTCTAGATATTTATATAGGTAGAAAGATATCTAATGTAAGAAATAAACAGCTAACTAATCTATAAGCAGTACAAATGGCTCTGTGCAACTCACTTGTGTGAGACAGCTAGCACACTGGCAGTCCTTTAAGTCTTGAGGACCTCTGCAGTCCTCTGTAGAGCAATTCAGGCTATCCGGCCACAAGCAGCAAATGGCAAAGCAGGTCACCAACAGACAGCCAGATGACAGAGTCCAACAGTCAACTCAAGAGATGTATATTCCAGGAGCGTGGTGAAGCAGGGCTTGAAGGAACCTCAACTCACAGCAACACAGTCCACCGATGAGGTGTCCCATGGGGAGTGTTGCTTGGAGATCGAGGCACAGGACAAACAAGGCAGCCAACTGGTCCAAAGATCCAAAAGCAAGAGGGCAAAGGCGGGGCTTGTCCAGCCATTTCTATCTCCGCCCTTTAATTGATCTTATGTGTGTTCACTGGCCATGTTGTTGCAACAAACCTACCTATCTTCTTTGGCCATGTTGGCACAACAAGCCTACCTATCACACCTGCTGTTAGCTGTAGCTGAATAAGTCACCCATTTATGATGCTGCCTGATCCTGTACAAGCCCCATCATCCATCTCAGAGCAAACTGCTGTGGTTGATAGGGTTCCCATTGGCTGGTTTTCAGAAGTAGGTTTCCAGGCCTTTCTTCCTAATCTACTCCACAGAAACCTATTTGGCACCAGAACCGCATGCCCACCCCGGGGACAGATGAGTGATAGTGGAGCCTGCAGTGTGCTGTCCAGGAGTCAAACCCACATGCAAGGACCTGGTGGCTCCCACATGGCAGCTTCGAGTTCCGGTTCTGATCCACCAGCCAGCGCCTCCCCTGGAACAAAAGTGAGAAGATTCGTTTCTGGTGTTCCTGGGCGGAATCTGGCTCCTCCAGCCCCCTAAGGAAGCTGCGCTGCTTCAGGGGGTATCCTGCCCAGGTGGGGAGACCCAGGAGCGTCAGTCCCCTCCACCGCCCACAGGAAGTCACCGAGGAGACTTGCTCACCCTGAGCGAGACACAGCCGATTTTCAACTGAAGGTATTAGGTTCGCTAATCGCCTGTAATCACCTTGTTTGAATTAACATGGCAAGTGCTTCCGACTAAACGGTCTGTTATTCCCAATAACCCTTGGTGGTTTTAATTATGTCCCCTGGAATGCAGGGCCTCGTCTTTATTAGGGAAAGGTCCTGTAAACCATTCCTGCCCCCACGCCACCCCCACTGGGCATCAGGAGGAGAAGGAGCAGGAGAAGGTCTTTTCCAGGCCAGACTCAAAACGCTCCCTTCACTCTATTTCCAAACCCCACCGAGGCTGGAAGCCTTGACCCCGCAGCCCCGCGGCAGCCCCCTCCTCCCAGTCACCTTGGCTTCATTCCATCTGCTTCCAGGGATCCATAGGCATAGCAGAACACCCTCGGTCCGTTCCCATTTGGCTTCAGGACACGGACCCTCTTCTCTATCACCTCAGCTCCCACCCGAAGCCCATCTCCACTGACTTGCCTCATTCTTGGTGGCTAATGTCAAGACCGGACCCTCTGGAACATCACCCCCGATTACAGTTGCAAAAACCGGCTGGGCTGGGGGCAATCCGACGGCAAGTTCAAGGGCATGGAACTAGCTGTAGGAGACCACTCAACTGCCGTGGAGTGGGAGAAGAATGGGGCTCCAGCGGGTTCTCAGTAGCTGACTTTCTGGAAACCGATCGCCGGTCCTTTCTTCCACAGCACTCCTGGGTGAATTTGGGCGGCTCACCTGGTGGCCACAGTCATCAAGTGTGGTGGGGGACACTGAGGGATTTGGAGCAAAACCGCCTGCTCAGGCTCCAGCCTTCTGCTATAGATCCTGTTGAGCAGCAGGGCTTGGTTCCCTGGTCTCCAGTCGGGCCAAGGTTCTCACCGGGTCAGAGGGCAGGGCTGTGAGCAGCAGGCTGCTATCCTGTAGGCCTCTCCTGGACCAGCCTCTGTGCTGGGCTCCTCCCCGTCCCTGCTTGGTTTGCAAAGGCTGATCAACACCACATCTCCTCCCGGAACACAAGAGAGTGTCTCTCTGCTTGACTGCTGAGGCCCTCAGAGGTGGAGGGGATTTCTCTGGTGAGGGGCTCACGGATTGGGTGAGGAATGTGGCTGTGCAGGAAGAAATGAGGCCAGTTTTCTAAGAGACAGAGGAGTGAATCCAGTATCCGGACTCTCTCCAGGCCTCCTGACCCTGTCCACAGCATTGTGGTTATTCCGCCGTGGGGGATCCTGTGGTGCTTAGTATTGAAGGAAGGGGACACACAAAGGACAGAAACAATCACCATTTGTCCAGCAGAACTTTCTGGAGCCTGGAACCAGGCTCACTGAATCACTGAGGGAGGACAAGCTGTTGCCGGGCCCAGGGTCTGAGCAGGGGACTGAGGTCCCATGAGTAGAGCCTTGAGCCCTGCCCAGGTGTTTGCAGAGGAGGAGGATTGAGCTGGGCCAGGCACTGGACTCTGTGCCTTCTGGACCCTATCCCACTGGCCCCCCACCACCCCCAGGCGATGTGGGTGTTAGCATCCTCCGAACGGAAGTAACTGACGGTCGCAAAGGCCAAATCACTTTCTCCAGGTCATACAGCTGCTCTCTAAAGAGCCGAGCAGGAGTGTGAAGCTGGAGCTCGAAGGCACAGCCTGCCCCCCACCCCCACCCCACCACCAGGAGGAGGGGAGGTCCCAAGTCCCCAGGCCAGAGCCGGCCACAAAGCAGTGGTTTGATCCAATACAGTGGGGGTGGGGAACCTTTCCCCTGTCCCCACTCTGACACCAAGGTGAACCTTGAACTGCAAAACCGAGCAAGATAGGGCAGGGCGAAAGGTGAAGGCAGCCCTGCCCGCAGCCCACGGGGCAGGGGAAACGAGCTAATTAGGGCCTTTCAACGGCGCGGGCCCACAGCTGGGCAGCCCAGCTGGTTCTGGGTGGACAGAGCCCTCCCCGGCCCTGAGCTCAGAGGGTCAGCCCTGCCTGAGGAACAGGGCCCCTCTGTCCCTGCCTCTCCACGCCCTGGGCCCTTGGATGCCGCAGCCAGAAACCGGCAAGGCCCCTGACCCTGCATGCAGCGTCCAAACCCAGAGCCATGGTCCTGCCAACCCATACCCCACTGACATAGGCTTCCAGAGCCTAGAAATCTTGGCGGGAGCAGCCAGCCTCCTCTTTCTCTCAAGACGCAGCTGGTGAGTTTGAACCGCAACCTTCACAGCCTTTTCTTTGGGGAAGGGGTGGTCGGCTTGGAGCAGGTGGCCCCCAGGCAGGGTCTGGTGGGGTGCACAGGTCCTCCAGTGCCTGGGTTTGCTGAGTAGGGTCATGGATTCATCGGCTGGAACTGGAGCCCCTGGAGAAAGAGGTCCTGGGAGTGAGTCACCCCCTCTACCCCCAGCCCCACACCTTCCATAGGGCCTGGTACCACTCCGGCCCCTCAGTGCAGAGTTGTGGAATGGACCAAGAAGGGAAATGAGCTGCATGGGCCCCGGGCAGGTGTAACCGTGCAGGCTGGTTTGGTCTGGCTTGATAAGATCCAGCCCAGCAGCCCTCGATGGTCACTCTAGCTGCACCAAACATGGGAGGTCACGGCATCAATGAGTCCCTGGGACAGGGCCCTGCCTGTGCTCCCGGTTCCTTTTAGGGGAGTATCTGGAGCAGGCAATCATGGAAGGCTTCTTGGAGGTGGTGGCATGGGAGGACACCGCTCAAGGAGAAGTAGGGTGGATCCGATGGAGGAGGGGAGTGGCTGCTGGATGCCAAGTCCTCGGCTAAGTCAAGAGCATGAGGGCTGGCTCTGTAGCCGGGCAGGGCCGTCTGGTCAGGAATGACCAGTCCTGCCTGCCTGACACAACCATAAAAGAGCCCAAGGTCCCTGCCCACTGCCTCTACCCCTCCTAGTGCTTGATTCAGAGAAGCCAGGGGAAAGGAGTGGGGGCAGGGGGGACCTATAGGACAGGCTCAAACTGCCCTTGTGAGTTTCCGAGACGCTAAATCTTGATGGGAATAAAAAGCTTCATTTTTCTCCCATGAAGCAGCTAGTGGTGTTGAACTGCCAACCTTGCAGCTAGCAGCCTACCAGGTGCAGCCACTGCCCCCAGGCTCCTGTCGTAAGGGACACAGGCTGTCATAGCACTCCCTACCCCTGAGTAGATTCCCACTCAGAACACTCGAGAGAGAAAGTTCTTTTATTTCTGCTTTGTTCCTCCAAAGCAGTGGTTCTCACCCTCCCTTTCATTTGGTCCCTCATGTGGTGGTGACACCCACCCCCCAACCCCCACTCATAACATTATTGTCGTTGCTACTTCATCACTGTCACTTTGCTACTGTTAGGAATTGGCTGACCCCTGTGAAAAGGTCGTTGACCCCCAAAGGGATCACGACCCTGCTGCTTTAAATGTTTCCTAATGATTTTACTGATTGCAGCTATTGAAGGAGACTCTGACCTTGAGAAAAAATCGCCGTGTTCCCCTAAGGAGATGAGGCAGAAATGTCTGAAAAGTCTACCCAAAAATAAGTAGAAGGATAATGCAGGCAAAGAAGGGTGTTTCTTACACTGTCTTACACTGTCTCCCGTCACCCACTTTTCTGTTACCCGTCCCCCGGGGAGGGTATAATATGTCATCTTTGTGATTGGTTCCCCTTTTCTACCCCACCTTCCCCTTCTCCTCCTGGAATCGCTACTCTCATTGTTGGTCTGGAGGGCTTCTCTGTCCTGGATTCCCTGTGTTTGTCTCTACCTGTACCAGTGCACATGCTGTGGGCCTTTTCTTAGGTTCTCCAGGAGGCCTGGCCTCATGGAACAGCAGAAGTGCCCCAAATGGCCATAAGAAGAAGAAGGAAAAAACTGAAGAGAGGGGGCAGACATGTTTCTCACAGGACGCCCTAGAACCTGGGGAGTGTGCTGAGAAGTCTCCTAGGCCTTCTTTCTGTACATTCGATGTTGTGAATTAGGTGTGTGTGGGGGGAGGAGGGCAATGTTTCAGATCATTATTTCTGTATCCAACAACATCATGCCTCTAACCTCCCTTTCACTCGCCGTCCCACACCGCTTTCCCCACCCCCACCCCCCTTCTCCCTCTCCTCAGAGATTAACTTGCCCTGAGAGAGCCCTCGTGATGTTGGGCTGCCAACTGCAAGTTCAGCAGTTCAAAGCCACCAGCCACCCCACAGAAGAAAAACGAAGCTTTCTACTCCCACTTTTTAAAAAAAAAGTACAGTCCCATAAACCCACAGGGTGACTATAG
The DNA here is from genome assembly GCA_004026705.1 of Nesogale talazaci. Lineage (NCBI taxonomy): Eukaryota > Metazoa > Chordata > Mammalia > Afrosoricida > Tenrecidae > Nesogale > Nesogale talazaci. The sequence continues at coordinate 36,299 of PVJH01015427.1, forward strand.
TCAGAATCGACTCTGCAGCAGGGAGTCACCCAAATGAACGCCTGTCGACCCTCTCGGGGCTAGTCCATTGCTTCTCCTGCCCCCCACACACACCCCGCCCAGGTGCCCCTGGCACCATCCAGTCTGCTTCTTTGGGTATGAAACCTTCATCTTGGCTTGTTCTTTTCCGTGGTCTCATGCAATAGCTGTCCTTGTGCGACTGTCCAGCTGTACTTGGCACAGTGTCCTCAGCATCCATCCGTCTCAAGAGGAGTTTCCTAGTCTCATCGCCATCCTTTAACAGTGTGGGATGCCAGTGTGTGCACGGACCGACGTTGCTGTGTCCTTCCCCCGACTGGGGGCCTGTGGGGTGTTTCCACCTTCTTGCTGTTCCGAGCAGTACACAGGTTGCTGCCCAGGCTTCCTTTCTTGTCTTTCAGACTTCTTCTTGCTCCTGGAGTTTAATTGTTGTAAAAAATTTAGCTCTGCCCGGATTCTGCCAGTTCCACGTTTTACAGGTAGTGGGCTTGGTGATGGCTAAAGGTGTGCTACCATAGCTCCAACTCTGCCAAACCTCCACCCCCAGAAACAGAAACTCATCACTTCCCAAACAGGTCTGGAGCCCCCTGCTCTCTGTGGGTCCCCAGCATCCAGGTGGCCAGGCCCAGGGGGCTTGCTTTGCCTCACTTTCAGACCACTGGCTTCAGGCCTGGTCTCAACTCCCTTCAGCAGGTGAGAAGCCACGCCAGATTGAAAGACACCACCACCACCACCACCACCACCACCACCACCACCACCACCACCACCATCACCATCATGCCGAGACCCACCACGGCCAGCCGTGGGACAGGGAGCCTCAGAGCCTGGCCTCCCGCCTGGCCCTTCCCTGCGGCCACCAGCCCCAACCGGGCAGACAGAGCTCCATTTGAGTCCACCCCTCGCATATCAGTTTTGATTTCAACTGGAATTGCCTCCCTCGGCCGGGTTTCAAAAGACAGCGTTACTAATGAGAAACACACAAGTTCTTGAAATGAAGTTAACTTCTTTAAAAAAAAGCCTTTGCTTTGGCTCTGTTGATATATATTAGAACCACATTGTCTGAGGGGGAAAAAGCCGTTCTGCTTCTGAGCAGAAATACGGGAGTCCTTGTACTTTGGAAGATGCTGGGAGGACGTCCTGGCCCATTGTGTCGTTCAGACTTGGAGAGCTTGCGCTTTTTTGATTTTTTTGTTTTGTTTTGTTTTCAGTTTGGGTTTTGTGCTTGCTTTTGTTTTATTGATTTATTGATTTTTAGGACACTAGGGATTTTGGTATGTCTGAAAGTGGGTGGAAATTAAGGCACAGGAACATGTTAGGGGAGTTTTAAAGGGCTAGACTGGCCGGGTTTTCAAGAGAAGCAGGAGGTGTCCATTCCAGAACAGGTTTGGTTTTGTAATCCGCGCTGTCTGCTGCCAGCTGCACGCTCCGTGTTCCCGGTTTGCCCCTGTGCCTCAGTTTCCTCACCTCCTCCATGGTACCCTGACAGCGTCACCCTCACAGGGGCCCCGGGAGCTGGGGTGGGATTCAGATGATTTAAAGGGGCATGGCCCTAATGATTGTTTTAAGCATTGAAAAACAACATACTCAAAAGCAGTTCCTTAGTTCATATAATTCCTACTTGGAGAAGAACAGTAAAAGAGGCATACAAAACTAGATTGTGTTATAAACCTTTTAGAATATTAATAAGAGGTGGAGGGAAGGTGGGGTAGAAAGGAGGAAATGATTATATGGTTCTACATATAATCTCCTCTGTGGGGTACAGACAACAGGAAAGTGGGTAAAGGGATACATCAGACAGTGTAGGTTATGACAAAATAATAATTATTTATAAATTATTGAGGGCTCATGAGGGAGGGGAAAAAATGAGGAGTAATACCAAGGTCTTAAGTAGAAAGCAAATGTTTTGAGAATGATGATGGCAACAAGTATACAAATATGTTTGGCATACAATGGATATATATATGGATTGTGATAAGAGTTGTATGAGCCCCCGATAAAATAATTTTTTAAAAAAGAAATAATAGCATTCTAACATAGTATTGTATGCCTGCTGATGATTAACAGACAAGCAGTGACATAAATGTTAACCTAAATAAAATTTGGCACTCATCTTGATTTAAAATAAATAAGAATTAAAATAAAATGTTAATAAAAGATATGAAGGAATGCCCAACAAATACACAGTAAAACTGTTATTTAAGATATCTTCTCGGCTGAGCCCCGATGGCGTAGTGGTTGAGTGTGGAACTGCAGCCCACTGGCTTGGCGGTTCAAATCCAGCAGCAGCAAGGCTGGGTAGCTCCCCACGACCACCAGAGGGCAGTGATGCCCCCCCCAAAAAAAAAGATAGCTTCTTATCTCATCCTCACTTGCAGGAGTCTTCTTGTTTATCTGAGCATTTCACTCTAGGAAGAGGCTCCCCTCCCTTGTGAGGCAGGCCCATTAGACAACAGTCATTGTGTTTGCTGGATTAGAAACAGGCCACTTCTCTTCTCTGAACTTATTATGTTCATCTTTGAAAAACCTCTTTCTGCTTCTGCTGAACGGCGATTGCTCTGGCGACAGTTCTAGCTCTCTGGGCACGCTCAAGAACGGTGTCTCGCTCCTCCTGTGCAGCAAGACAGCCTGTCTCCCTCTGGTGGTTTGGCTGCTTCTCTCTTGATGCCAAATGTCTGTTTCCTGGAGAAATGAAGGGAAGGGAATAAAAATCTGGTGTGTCGGCAAACGTGTAACGGGTTTTAGGAAATGAATAAATAAACATGACAAGTACAGTTCTGTCTGATTTTTTTTTTTATGCCTGTGGAAGGAATGGACAGTCTCACGGGAGCTTAGGGTGTGCTGGTGTGCAGACGAAGGTTGAGAATGAGTGAGGAATGCAATTCTAATGTCCATGTGAGGCGATGGCCCAGCTGCCCGCCTGAGAGAGAACGCTGATTCCAAGCCCCCTTTGAACAACCTTTGTGCTGAGCTCAACACAAACCGGGGGTGGGACTGATGTCAGAGAGTGTTCCAGAGGAGAGAAGGTGGATTGAAACAGATGGTGGTGGCTGTTGCAAAATGCTGCTGGCCCTCGCTGGTGTATGGATTGTTATATTATTTCTAAGAGCTCCCAACAAAATGGTGAATTTCAAAAGAATGGGTGCTGGTTCTAGGAGGATGAGTGTCTGGGATGTGCCCTCCAAGCTGGGAGAAGGACCCTGGGCATCATGTACTCAGAGTCCTGTTTGGCCCGGTTCTGCTGAGCACCTTTTTGTCTGGGTTTTTTTCCTGGAACCCCTTGGTGACATAATAAGCCCTTCCTTGAAGGAAGTTCTCATCTTCCGAGAGAACAAAAGGAAAGACACTTGTTCTGTGCCTTGAGCACAACTTAAGGAATAAACCTGAAGCAAGGAGACTGTTCTGGAAGATCCCCGGGGCCAGTTCCTCCTAGCCTCTGAGAAGGCCTTCTCTGTGCCTCGGTTTACCCATCAGTAACTGAGTGAGCTGACCAAAGTTGACAGATCCCCAGTGTGTGAGGGCCCGGGGCTGCCTTGGTACCTGTGCCCCAGGACTTGGCAGAGAAGCAGGTGGAAGTCAGAAGTGCAGGAACTTCCAGCACCAGGCATGCCACCCCCTAGGCCCCCAGCCAGGTCACCGTCTTCAGCATCTTATGTGACTTATTGACTTTTCCAGCACCTTGAGGCACCGGTGTAGGCAGGTAAAGGGGGCTGGGTCCCTCCTGGTGGTGCTCATAAGGGGAGAAGGGTGGACTTGCTGCACCCCTAACCACGGGGACCAGACAGTGGACCACAGACACCCGAGGGGAGGAAAAACCAAGCTTCCCAAGGGACCCTCAAGGGTCTCCCCCTTGGGAGGGAGAGAGACCAGCCATGCATGATAGTCTCAGGCTCTGAGGAAGTGGTCAGGGCCCAGCAGAGTTGACATGAGGTTCCACGTGGCTCTGAGCCCATCTTTAGCACCCCTGGAGCCTCCATGGGAAGAAATAGGACCGTGACTTGTTTTTTCCCCAAGTGGCCCAAAGACAACTCCCCTTTGGTTCCTCTCTCTGCCCTGCAGGGCAGGGCCTCCATCTGGAGTTGTCCAGGTCTTTAGGACATCTCCCTTTAATGGGGAAGCAAGGGGGAGTTGTACCCTGTGCGTGGGGTGTCTTCCCCAAGATCTGCAATCTCTGTCTTCCACCTTACTCAGCTAAGCAGCCTTGGGCCTGCGTCTCTCAGAGCCTCCGTTTCCCCAGCGGTATAATGGAGGCGCCTTCCTGACCAGGCTCAGGAAAGGACCGGTCCTTTGCTGGACACATATCAGATCTTAGCAAGTCTGGGATGCATCTGTGACAAGGCAGTAGGTGAGTTTGAAACTGGCCCCAGCCTGTTCATGCCCCACCCCCACACTCCAGTTTCTCAGGCTGGGTCCAGCATGTGCCACCCCTGCCATGGGCTGGAATCCACCAGCTGGAGCGCCCTGTGCCCAGCTGAAGGCTGGAATCTGCAAAGCCGGAGGAAGACTGCAGGCAGGATGGCCTGACCCTGGACCCTCACAGCTGCCCCATCCCAAGCTATCTCCTCCTGGGAAGAGGGTGGTCTCCAGGGTCAGCGACCCCCCTGGAGGGTGAAGTAAGACCTGCACATTCCCCTGCCTTCCACCCCAGCAGCTGTTCCAAGCTGGGCCCCTCTGCATCTGGGGGAGGGGAGAAACCACTTTCCACCAAGCCAGCCCCTGACCCAGGCAGTCCCAAACCTTTTCAGTCACCTGGAGCAAGGAATGTTTTTTTCATTAGCAACCTGCCCCTCTGCTCCCCTCCCAGCTCCCCAAAGAGGCCCCCAAGCTCCAGCTTCCTCGCCCCTTCTCCACGACTTTCACAACATCCCCGGGCTGTTGGAAGGGAGAAGACGGTGATCTCAGCTGACAGCCATGTGCTGCAGCCCCCGCCGCCCGGCCGGACCCCTCTCGGAGAGCAGGCTGTTTGCCTGCCCTTCGCCCACGGGGACAGAGACCGGAAAGGCAACCACCACCCACCCGTCGTCTCAGATACCGTCTTGTCAAAACACCCTTGCCCCCATTGGCTGGATGAGGAAACCGAGTAACCGACCTCGGTTGGACTTCCTCTCCGGCCGGCCATGAGTTTGCCGGACAGCCCCTCCCTCGGTTGCTCCTCGGGGGTCCCCCGGCCTGCACAGTGACGCCAGTGGTCTTGGCCAGCTGTTCCACCACCGGTGCTGACCCAGCACTTCACCCGCCTCTGCTCACCCCCTCTGCCTTCCCCTCCCTGCCCTGCAGAAATGCTGACTTGGGTGGAGGACAGAAACTTCACTTGGGAGGAATTGGCTGGGCCCATGGCTTCAGGAGTCAGCCCGGGGAGCACGCTCCCCTTCAGATAATAAAGCACCCAAAGGAGAAACCTCAGCGAATCCCCTTTAGAATAACCCAGACCTCGGCTCAAAGGGCCTCTGCCACAGACTGGCCAGCGGTCTGATCTCTGCCAAGTCACTCAGCTTGAGCCTCGGTTTCTCAACAGGTGCCTGGCTGAACTGGACCTGGGCCCAAGAAGCAGGTGAGTCAGAAGTGTCAGAGAGGGCAGTGAACATGATGGAGAAGAAGGAAACGGAGACAAGGAAGAGGAGGAGGAGGCGATTTGTAAGCCTCTTGACACTACCCAATTGTAACCCATGACACTCAGACCGGACGAACACCTCCCTGCGATTGAGGCCATACTGACCCACAGGGACCCTAGAGGACAGGACAGAACGGGCCCTGTGGCCTTTTCAGACTAGGACTCTTTGCAGGAGTAGAAAGCCTCATCTTTCCCAGACTAGGACTCTTTGTAGGAGTAGAAAACTCTCATCTTTCTCCTGCAGAGCACCTGGTGACTTTGAACTGCTGAGCTTCAGTGAGCCACCCAATGCATAACCACTATACCCTCAGGGCTACCAATGACCCTCCATTGCCCCGGATTTCCTCCCCACCACTGGCAGAGTCGGCAGAGAGGCATCCCCGCATTGTGCTTTAGGACCTAGCTACCCAGCCCAGTAGCCCCCTGGCCACACCCCAGTGATTGCAATAGGAATGAATTGAAGAAACTATCTAATTCAGTCCCCTGGTTGCACGAGCCACATTGTAAGGGCTCGGCAGTCATCTTTGACTCGTGGCTCCAGGGTCAGGGGGAACAAATTAGCCCTGGCCTGTTGGCCTCACTCATGGGCTCCAGCCAGGCTGTAGAGATTATGATCTTGGCTTTGCCACTGCCTCAGCAAGTGACAGAGCCCGGGGTGACAGAGTTGCCAATCATAAGGTCTAAAGTTCTGAACCCCCCCACCCACCAATCGCTGCTCAGAATCCCATAGCTCAGAAACTGGCAGGGGTGATGGTACACCGTCCTATGAGTTGGCATGGACTCGGCGGCAGGGACTTGGTCTTTTGTTTCGAGAGAAAAGTCACTTCCTTTTCCATCCGCCTCAGTTTCTTCAGCTGTAAAACGGGGGTACTCACAGTCCCCACCTCTCGGCATCGTTATAAAGATGAAATGAATTGCTGATGTGTGTGGATCGCTGAGATCAGGGGTCCCCAGTGTTCCTCACACCGGGACCCTTCCATGCAGTTTCCCACGTGGTGGTGACCACCCCCCACCCCAACCATAACATTGCTGCTTCATCACTGTCAGTAGCAAATGGGGTGATGCCTGTGAGAGGGATGTGACCCCCTTGTTGAGAACCATTGCCCTAGACTGAGCACGAGAGCACATCACACTGCTGCTGTGGTCAGTCACCAAGCCGGTCCTCCCTCACAGTGACCCACTCGTGGGACGGGGTAGAAACGCCCCCACGCGTGTCAGCATCTCCACTCACCTTGAGACGAAGACCCCATAGTATGTGACTTTGATCCCAGTGTCTCTGCGCTAAAGAGTGCTGGGCAGTCCTTATTCCACGGGCCCGCTCCTCTGTGTTTCTCTGGGACCCCAGCCCTCATTTTCAACCCACCGGGATCTTCAACCTCCACCTGGAATACACCTATTCCTCTCAGGTATCACAGGGACAGTCAGAAGCATTTCCTTGGCCCAGGTCCCCGTGGGGGGCCCCACTTCACAGCCAGAGAACATGAGACCGCAGAGGCTCGGCACTGGCAAGGCGAGAAGCAGCAGCATCTCTAGGGTCCAACACTGGGCCTTGCTCCTGCTTCAGCTCTCTCCTATCCAGGGGTGGGCATGGGCATGAGGGCTGGGACTGGAGAGGAGCGTGGGACAGGCAGGATGTGGCTGCGAATGGGATTAGCCTCCGTCTGCCGCCATCCCACCCAGCTCTGCAGGGACGTCTGCCGTCTGCTTTTCTCACCAAAACATCATCTTCTCCTCAGTGCCCGACACCCAGGCTGGCAGCCCGGGAAGCCAGGGATGCATCTACAAGCCCGTGACGTGGGGAGGCTGGGCTAACAGACAATCTCTGAAGGGTCAGCTGGGACCAAGGACTAACTTAGAGCCGTCCTCCTAGGCTGGATGGGTGAGCGCCCCTCCCAGGGCCCTGGCCTTCCCGGCACCAGGCCCAATAGCCACAGCTCATCGCTCCTGTGATTTTAAAAAGAGGAGGCTCAGACTTATAGATGTGCGCATTTGGAAAGGGAACTCATGAAGTTCAAAAAACCTACGAGGCCTACAGCCAGAAAGCTACAATGGTGAACCAGTCCACAGGGAATTAGGCCCTCTACTTAGGCTCCCAGCTAAAGTAACCAGATTTTAAGTGGGACACCATTGACCGGGGTGGGGGGGGCGGGGAGGATATTCTTGATTAAAAATTTGGTCTATATGGAACAACAAACATTTTCACAGAACGCAAAAATAGTATTGTAATATATTTATTTTCATTTTAAAGCACCGCGGGATATTGTTCAATTGTTAAAAAGTAGGACGTCTGGTCACTTTACTCCCAGCCCACTGGGACCATAAAGCTCCAAACAAGGAAGCTAGGCCAATCTCCTGGCCCACAAAGAGGAGAAGGAGAAGGAGCACATGCGGAGGGCCTACTGCGTGCACGCCACACATGCGTCACAAAAAACGATCTCAGATCCTCCTCCCATCCACCCTGCAGCATGACCACCCAGCCCAACTGAGAGCACGGAAAGCCCCTTCGAAGTGAAGCTCCCCCAAGCTGCACTTGGGCCCAGCGCCCTTGCCACCATGGAGGCTCATGGAGCCAGGCACTCACAAAGACCGGGTGGCCATCCGACCACAGGGGAACAGAGAGCATTCCTGGGGCACCCGGCTGGATTGGTCAGCCTCCCAGAGACTCCCAGACAACAGCCCAAAGCGTTTCTTCACAAAGAGAGCATAAAGGGAGAGGATGAGGAAATGAAAGGACAAAGCGAATTAAAGCTGGGGAAACGGAGGGTCTAAGAACCAGAGGAGAGAGGAATGTTCTGTCCACGGTTGGAAATGGTCCCTATAAATTCTCCCCAACTCCCCAAACAGGACAGCCTCACCCCTGATGGGAACAACCAGCTCAGACAAAGCTCTGACTGTGTGCCAGACCGTACAACCCCTACCTTATCTCCCCCTCTCCTCTGCCATGGGTGTTAGGAGGGGTCGGGGCATGGAGTCCAATTCCTGGAAAACCCACGAGACAAGAGGAGAGCTGCCAGGGCGGAGCCCCGGTGGCGTAGTGGTTGTGCGCGGGACTGCGGCCCACGGGGTTGAAGGTTCAAATCCAGCAGCGAGGCTGGGCCTCCTACTCCCACCACAGGAGGGCAGTGATGCCCCCCCCAAAAAAAGAGTAGAGCTGCCCCATAGGGTTTGCTAAGATGAGATCTTGGCAGAAGTCAATTGTCAGCAGTCTCTCTAACAAAACTGCATGGTGGATTCGAACTGCCAACCTCTAGGCCCCCCGCTGAGCATGGAACCATTGCACCTACCAGGGCTCTTTAGAACACTATTCTTCCTGTACTCTTCTGAGGCGGAAGCAAGGCGAGGCATCTATTTCTTTGCTTGCTTGCTTTGATTACCTAAGGACCCTCAAAGGAGCCCTGGTGCCATGGTGGCTGCTAACCACAAGATCAGCGGTTCGAAACCACCAGGTAACTCATAGGAGAAAGATGAGGCTTTCTAGTCCTGTAAAGACTTACAATGTCAGACCTGCACAGGGGCAGCTCCGCTCTGGCCTACGGGGTCAACAGGAGTCAAAAGTGGCTCCATGGCAGCAGGGGTCCTTCTCGGAAGGACTCTCAATCCCCAACAGCTGCCGCCACTTGGCCACCCCTGTCCCTGTTCTTTTAGAGAGACCATGCTAGAGGGTTCTGTGTCTCAGTGACAGAGGTGAAAATATATGTTCTGTTGCAGGAAGAAGCATTTTGAATGTCCCCTACATGAACAACCTGACGGAGCGAGAGCGTCATCCCTTGTGTGGAGCGTGTTTTTCAGGAGGCAAGGGGATACGAAGGCCCTAAAGAGAGAGGCCAGGGCTGCCAGAGAAAACCCCAGTGTGGGGAGGATGAAGCCAGCTTACACTTTGAGGCCCGAGCCCCTGGGCTGCGAAATCTTCAACGCTCTGCAGTGACCGGTCACTCTCCGGAGGCTGCAGGAGACACTGGTCCATTTGTGGACAGCCTGATTCCAAAATTAAATGTATGGCCAAAAGCAATGATTATCATGGGGAAATGGCCAAGGTTTGGTAAGTAGGATGGTGTACAAGAGAGTGCATTATAGCATCCGCATAGTAAGAATCATGTGTATCTGTGTATATATAGACACACACATCTATAACTAACAAACTCACCACCATGGACTTGTTCCTGACTCACAGCCATCCGGTAGGACAGGGAAGAACTGCCTCTGTGAGTTTCCAAGACCATGAGAGTACACAGCCTCGTCTTTCTCCCATGGAGCAGCTGCTGGTTTCAAACAGCCAACCTGGGGACTGCAGCCCAAGGCATAACCACTCTGCCACCAGGGCTCCTCACATATTAACAGAGATGCATTTCTAGGTTGCTGTCGGCTCCATCCCCACTCGTGGTCACCTCACACAGCGCGTGATCCATAGGGCTTCTCTCTATTGGCTGAGGGCTTGGAAGATCATCATCAGGCCTTTCTTCCTAGTCTGTCTTGGTCTGGAAGTGTCTCTCCAACCTGGTCAGCATCATCACACCGCACCGCCTCCACTCGCAGATGTGTGGCAAGGCTGGGTGGCAGGGAATCAAGCCTGGGTCTTGGATATGGAAGGTAGGAGCTCCGTGTGTCAAGCGCAGATCACGCCAATAGCCGGTGTTCACAGCATGCTGCTGGGGGTGGGTCCGGGGAAATTGCTCAGCGGCACCGCGCTCCGGGACACATGCTGCCTCTTGCCCAGCTCACTAAAAAACAATCAGGGTGGGTTTCACTTTACTTTGTTGTTTGTGGTTTTGTTGGTGTGTCCATTTTTCTTCTTTCCAAATTCCTTCATTTGTCAAAAAAGCAGGTAACAATGTTTCTGCACAAAAAGAAGTGGTATAAAGTGACCTCTCAAAAAGTGGGCAGTGTGTGTGTGTGTGTGTGTATGTGTGTGTGATAGGTAAGCTTGTTGTGCCAACATGGCCAAAGAAGATAGGTGGGTCTGTTGTGACAACATGGCCAATGAGCACACGAGATCAATTGACAGGTGGAGATAGAAATGACTGGGCGAGCCCCGCCCTTACCCTCTTGTTCTTGGCTCTTCAGACCAGCCGGCTGCCTCGTTTGCCCTGAACCTCAATCTCCAAGTGACACTACCCGTTGGACACCTCATCGGTGGACTGTGTTGCTGTGAGTTGAGGTTCCTTCAAGCCCTGCTTCGCCACGCTCCTGGAATATAGCTGAGGACTATCGGATTCTGTCATCTGGCTGCTGTTGGTGACCTGCTTTGCCGTTTGCTTTTGGGGCCAGATAGCCTGAATTGCTCTACAGAGGACTGCTCGGCGGCCCTCAAGACTTAAAGGACTGCCAGTGTACTAGCTGTCTCACGCAAGTGAGTTGCACTGAGCCACTTGTACTGCTTTCTAAATTAGTTAACTATTTATTTCGTATCTTAGATATCCTTCTATCTATATAAATATAAAAAAAGAATTACTAGTGTTGTGGTTTTGTTTCTCTAGAGAACCCTGTCTAACACAATGTTTGTGCATATGCATGAGTGTGTGTGTGTGTGTGTGTGCGCGCGCATCATATATAATAATAGATATTCATTTTCTCTTGGTAACAGCATCCCAATTTTTCTCCAGAAAGCATTCTCTCCACTCTCGGGTCAAGAGTTTTATAAACTGAGGTATAGCTTACATGCAATAAAATATGCACATCTTAAACGTTCGAGAAACTAAATTTTTGCATGCATCTACACCCCTGAGCCACCTCCTGAACGAGAGAGACAACCTCTTCAATTCCACGTGGGCTCTTGTCTTACTCCCCTTCAGCCCACCCCCCCACCCCCCACAGCGGCAGAGGCCACCATTCTTTGAGCTATCAAGCGAATCAACTTCTTGCCAGAACACACGGTTCTTGGGGAACGTGAATCCCAAGCATCATTCTGAGCCAGTGGCTCAAGCTTGACCAATCTCAGCCCCACATGTCTCTACCCATCATGATGAGTTTGGGCTTTTCACATGACGGTAGCCCTGGGGAAGACCAGGAAGAGGGATTTGATCTGAACAACAGCTTGTCTGGAAGCCCAATTTTTTCTTCCTTTCTTTCTTTCTTTTTTTTTTTTTAGCAAATAGAACACAAAGTAAACTCAACACAGGCGCTTAGAGCTTTTTGGCTTGCAGTGGAAATGGGATCCCTAAATCTGGCTTCTTATTACTCCTGCTGTCTGGCACCTTTCCCAACACATACCCATGCATGCACGTGTGCACATGCATGTGTACCCTCCCACAGATGCACAGAACAAATGGACAAGACCATCTCCAAACCGCCCACCCAACCCCCAGCTCTGATGTGCCGGAGTTCCGGCGAAGTTGTTTATTTATTCAAACTGTGCCTGATTGCTGTTTTTCCCCAACGACCTTCGATTCAGCTCATTTGCTTGGTAGAAGTTTACTGAGAAAGTGAAGCTGTATGCCTAGCATTACACCAGGACTTCAGTGACACCCAAGGTCAGTATGCCCCTGCCATAAAGGGACCGTAGTCCCTAGGGACCACAATGACACTAACCATGCAGACTACGGGGTGGTGCTGTCAGGGACACCTGTGCACATGGCCCAGGGCAGAGGCAGAGAAACAGCCTACGAGCAGACAGACCCCTGCAGGATGGGGAGGACGTATCTAGGCAAAAAGGAGAACTCCCCAGCACAGCTGCCCTGGAGACAGCTCAGACTCATTGTGACCCGATAGACTCCCTGGGGTTTCTGTGGCTATAAGTTTTGTTTGTTTGTTTGTTTGTTTTTTGGCATCACTGCCCTCTGGTTGTGGGAGTAATAGGCCCAGCCTTGTTCTTGGAGAGCTGCTGCTGGATTTAGACCTCCAACGCAGTGGGCCGCAGTCCCACACACAACCACTATGCCCCCGGGGCTCAGCCGGCTATAAATCTTTATGGGAAGGGAGAGCCTCGTCTTTCTCCTGTGAAGTTGCTGGTGAGCTTGAACTGCTGACCTTGTGGTTAACAGCACAACTGGCAGCCCACGAACACTGGGGAGAGGAAACAGCGCATGCAGAGGCCCTGAGTCTGAAGCTTAGTGTGTCTGGGTGCAGGAAGAAGGGCAGGATGGTTGGAAACCAAGAGAAGGGACAGTGAAGAGAACTGGGGGGAGCCGTGGACAGGACCTTGGGGGTGAGGAGAGGCACTAGGAGGCCCTTCTCCATCCTGAAAGAAATGTAGCTCCACAAAAGACATACAGACCGGAGACCGACATATACCCACACAGCCACATGCATTGAGCTCCTACTATATGCAGCCATTGGGTGAGCCCTGGGAACTTGGCAGCCATTTTTTAAAAGGGGGAGGGAAAATATCTGCCTTCATGGAGCTGACCTTTTAATAGTTAATAGAAAAAGCAAAAAAAAAAAAAAACTCTAAAAGTATGTGTAAAAAAGCTGTATTTGCTGGTTGACTCGAGACTGGTGGAACCCAGGAGACGATAGTGTTTTGTCTCCCTTCAGGACCTCCCCAGGGCTCACTCTTCAGCCAAACAATAGTGCCGGCCGTGTGGAAGGGGAGAAGGATGCTCACGCGGTGCACACAACTTAGAATCGGGCAGCATTTGCCTAAGGGACAAGGTTCAGAAGAAGAAGGGAAGAAGACGGAAAGGAATGGAAACCAGAGGGAAGAAGCAAGGGGAGGGAAGATCTATGGAGGGACTTGAATGAGATAAAACAAAATGGGTATGGCTATTGAGTGAAAGGCGGGTGATCAGCTCCGTCAACCTTCACTCGATTCACACCAAAAATAATTAAACCTGAGAGCATGCACGTCGTCAGAGGTCGGGGTGGGCAGACCCAGATCTTGTTTGTAGGGCCTAATGCTTATTACGCAAAGACCTCTGGTAAAGTTGACGGTTCCCTTGCAGTGGTGCAGTGGGCAGCGTGGTGGGCTGCTGGCCACAAAGTGAATTGCTCTAACCCACCAGCCACTTCCCACTCCTCTCATCAAGAGTCACAGGTTCAGAGACCCACGGGGCCAAGCCTCCCTTGTCCCACAGACTCACCAGGAGTCAGAATAGGCTCAGAGTCTTGTATCCAGTGAAGCAAACAGTTGGCACACCCTCACTGACTTCGCAGTCCGCCATCAGAACCTGGCCAACAACCCTGGAGAAGACAGCCCTGGTTTTCTGCTTCCTCAGCTCACAGCCAAGCGCACTCTGCAGAGCTCTTCTCTCCTTGGGACAGCAGCGTGAAGCAGAATCAACTACAGGGCAGGGTGGGGTTGCTTTTTAAGCTCATGCACTGGGGGGTGAGGGAAACAGTAGACTTTTGGAGAAAAGAAGAAGGGGAAGGAAGGGAGGGGGAGCAGGAGGGGAAACTAGGGCTCTGATTCTTAAGGGGTTCAGAATCTGTCACTTCCTTAGCTCCCTGGAGACCACCTTTCATGAGAGGGGGATGAACAGACTGGAAGAAGATTCAGGTAGGCACGGCAACTGGAAGAGGTGGGGGAGGAGCTGTAAGTTGGCATGGGGCCAGCAGACAAGGTCTCACTGAGGAGATGAGCTTGGAACAACCTGGAGGAGGTGAAGACAGAGTGGGGGAAGAGTAGCACAGGCAAAGTGGACAGCACATGCAAAGGTCCTGGGGTAGAAGGAGCTAATATGACTGGAGCAGGATGGAGAGTGGGCCAAGGGATGACCCAGAAGACACTGGGCCAGTCAGTCAGACTGACATCCTCACAAGGTCATCCTGGGCACTGTGAAGGAGTAGATCCAGAGTGGCAGGGGAGGGAGGATAGCCCAGAGGGAGGAGTCGGGGGCAGACTGAGAAACAGAGACATAGGTCCACATCAGGAAAGATTTGATCCACTCATAATAACAACGTGTTTAAACGACAGAGGGTTTAGACTCAAGGGTCACGAAAGGGGGACCCAGAAGGTGGGCATGGAAACTAAGCAAGGACAACAAGTCTTCCTGCATCCTTTCCCTCCCACCCAACATCATGTTTGGGGAACGCAAACAAGCATGGGTCTGGGCCAGTCCGAAGGTCCTCCTGGGTGCACGCATGGCCATGGCTGAAGGACCACAGGCCCAGCCACAAAGGCCGGCTGTCCTGGCACCGCACCTGCCGACTGCCAAGCCCCCAAGGCACAGAGGGAAGTGCCAGCCGGGCCTTTTAGCCGAACGCAAAATAACCTGATGAACACTGGCCCATTGACTGGCCGGAGACGAGGGTCTGGCCTGGGCGCGGGGGCAGTGCCTGTGGCTGTGGTCCTGAGCCTGTAGTTAAATGGCAGAACAGACCCGGAGATTGAGCAGGGGCTCTATGGCGAGTGAGGAGCTGCAGCGGCTGGGAATGGCCCAGCCTCAAGTTCACGCTGCACGAGCGTCCCACCTCCCCAACAGGCTGTGACAGTGACCCAGGCAGGCCCAGCCCCGGCCATGTGTGTCTTCCACAGCTGAAAAGGCATTGCCGGTGGTGGTCTCCCTGCTTCACAAGGGGCCGTTTTGGATAGATTGGGGTTCTGGAGCAAGTTTGAGCCAGGGGTCCTACCCTCCTCCCAATTCTCTTCTTTGCAGTCTGTGCACTGTTCTCAGCCAGAGGACGTTCAACCGTGTGGTACTGGGTCTGAGCCTCAGTTTCTTCATCTGTCAAATGGGGACAGTGGTAACTAAGGCAGGTCTGGTAGGGGGAAGGTCGGCACAAACAGAGGGAGACCCTTAGAGAGGTTGACAGGGTGGCCACCCCAGCGGCTCAATCATAGCCGCTGTGAGGACAGCAAGGGACGGGGCAGGGTCTGCTGGGTTGGGACTGACTCAACACCTCCCAGCAACAATCACAAGAAGGCACTGGGGGCCGAGGGGGGGCGGGCAGCACTGCCCCTGTGGGTTTGGCATTGGGCTGCTGGCACAGATCCCAGCACTGGCAGTTCAAACCCAGCAGCTGTTGCCTGGGACAGAGATGAGGTGGTCTGATCCCAGAAGGCGCTGCAGATGGTTAACAGCTGGGCTGCTCACCCAAAGTTGGGGGGGTCGAGCCCACCTAGAGGCACCTCGGAGGAAAGGCCTGGTGGTCCAGTAGCAATGAATCAGCCCTTGAAAAGACATGGACCTATTCCACTCTGACACAGGTAGCATCGCCAGGTGTGGGAACTCAGGGGAAGACAGCTCTTTGTTTTCTTCGTGCCATCAACCACCCCCATCCCACCCCCCATGGATCATTATGAGGATTAAATAAGCACCCAGAAGAGAAACATGCTCAGCAGAATGGAGGCCAATGTAGCATTATTGACAGCCCAAAGTAGCCCAGCACTCCAAGACGGATGTTCACAGGGACGGTGACACTGAGGACATATGTCTGTTCAGAGATCTGAAAATATGTGTAGAAGAGACACCATTTCAACAATTTCTACCAGAGATCCAGGACATGTTTGCAACCCTACCAAGAGGCTTCAAGTCCTCGCACAGACCCCAATATTGAAGCCCAGAGTCTGGGACGCCTGCTGAGTGGGTCCGGCAGGCACCCCCAGGCCTGGGCACCTGGGAATGAGCCTGGTCAGCAGCGGGGGACAGGCTTTGATGGCTGGGGGAATGACCCTGGGAGGTAACCAAAAGGTGTCCACTGCAGGAAGAGGGCCTGCCCAGAGAGACGCGCTCCCTCCCGGGTCAAACGGGGTCACTCAAGATGCAAGGACGGGAGCCAGGTTCTCCGGGAAAGCCCACAGCACTCACTGTGAGGCTAGGTACCCGGTGGGCTGCACACACCAGCGCTCCTCGCCTCGGGGACCAGGCCCAGAGCAAGCTGGGGAAGAGCAGGATAGTCAAGCCAGGCACTGTCTGGGTGGACCTCTGTCCAGAACACCAAGAGGGCCCAGCCTCCTCTGGGAACTTCTACCAAGACATCCCTTGGAGAGCTCAGAGCTGCTTGGCAAGAGGAGAGGGACCCAGGGCCTACGCTCCAGCTCCCTCGTGCGTGACACATCTCCTGCCCCCCCCCACCCCCGCCCCGTCACCCCTCTGCTGTCCGTGGAAACCGCAGCCAGGCGTGCTGTGATAAGACCTGCTGAGAACTGAGTCTCTTCTTCCCAAGAGCCCACCCTCAGCACTCAGCACTCAGGCTACCCGGACTCACGTCCAGGACCGCCTGCCCAGAGGGGCGCATGAGTTGTCCCTGTGGCACACTCCTCGGCAGCCACACAGAAGCCCACCTCAGGCCACCGGAGGCCCCCACGGCCATGACCTTGACCCCCGGGCAGCAGGGCTTTTCTGAACCTTGAAACGAACACAAACCTTTGTGAGCTGCGGGGCCTCCACCCCAGCCAGAGGCAGATACCTCCTGACAGCAAAACCAGCCCGATGGACCCACAGACTCCCAAACAGCCATGTGCCCCCACCCACCCACCCACCCACATCAGAACTTGGGGTCCCTGAGTGTGAGGAAGGGGTGCTGAGGGATCGGGGCCAATGGGTCGTGGAGGGGCCGGGGTCAGAGAGGAGACCAGGGAGAGGAGAAGTCTTCTCTCAGATGCAGGGACCTGAGGCCGGGGGTCTTCCCTGGGGACACAGCGAGAGGGTGGCTTCTCCCCCCAACAGCTGCCATTCCACCCCCTCCACACACACCCTGAGTCTGAGCTCCAGGGAGATGAGAGGGACGACCCAGGCACAGCAGAGAACCCTGGGTGGGGGGAGGAGGCAGCACAGAAACCCTGCCCGCAGACGCCTGCCGCCCAGACGGAGCGTGGG
>PVJH01015428.1:0-53594 GCA_004026705.1 Nesogale talazaci
GAGCAATCTGTATTGCTTTATAGTTAACTTTCTCTTTTTATTTTATAGATCTTAAGTGAGTTGCACTGAGCAATCTGTATTGCCTTATAGTTAACTTGTTATCTTTTTATCTTATATATCTTTCTCAGTATATAAACATATAAAAAGGCATTACTAGTGTCCTGAATTTTATTTCTCTAGAAGAACCCTGTCTGACACACCTACCCTGCATAGTCTCTGGTCCACCTATCAATAACTAGCTTTATGTAATCTCAGAAATGTTTACAACCATACTGGGAACTTCTAGTGGCTCTTTTTCGATAAACGTCATTTATCTACCCACCTAAATTTCTGACATGTAGAATTCCTAGCACAGGTTAAATAACAGGTAGTTATCCCAATTGAGAAAGTATGTCATTGAAGAACAGCTTAGAACTGACAGGTAAATTTAAGGATAGTTTTCATAAACCATTGTAGTTTAATTCAGCAAATCAGTCTTGGCAATGGAGAGTAGAACAATCCCTTAAATAAGTACCCAAGATGATTGCCATAAAATACTCAATGAACATGAGAACTGAACCTATTTTTGTAGGTCATCTTTAAATCAAATAAAAGAGTGACATAAAATAAATAAATCTCATTGGGGGCTCTTACAGCTACTACAACATTCAGTACATCGTTTGTATCAAGCACATTTTCACACGTTTCCACATACATTTCCCAACATTTTCCACTTGAGCCCTTGGTACAAGCTCCTCTTTAAAAAAAAATAAATAAATCACCTGTTTCCTTATAGAATAAACTTATGAGACCAAATGATCAACATTTGTTCAAAAGCAAAGATGAGAAGGCAAGTAAGGGAAAGAAAACTTAATCCATAGAAAGCAAATGTATTAATGAGAATGCCAGAATATTTGTAAGAACTATAATCATAGACATAAAATAATTTGTATAACATTTATTAAAGAATCAAATTTGCTGTGTAAACTTTCGTCTAAAACATAATGAAATGTTATTTTTTTAAAAAGGAAAGCCAAGGAACACAGTCGCTTCAGAGATCCCTCCACATAAATCTCATTACAAATAATAGCAATCACAGAGATAGGGATATTAATAAAAGGCAAAACTGAGAATACTTTTCTATGCAAATAACAACAGTAATACTTTTACAGAAAATTCTGAGTGATAAACATCAGTATCAAACAGTTATCATAGTCTTAAAGCATGGCAAGAAATCCTAGTATCACAGTTGTAAATCTAATCAAAGATTATTATAATTATTATAAGTATTATTATAATTATATATTATATTATTATAATTTTTATAATATATTGTATAATATATAATATATTATTATATAATTATTATAATTATAATTATATATATTATAATTATTATAATTATTTTCCATTTTACAAATTTCTAGTTATGTAATGTGCTTTGTGCTCTGTTTCTTTAAACTAATTTAGAAGTGTTTTCTCAAATACTATCATTGTTTTCCTGATAAAGCTGCAAAAAATAACTTGTCAAACATAACAATAAATAAAAACTCAATGGATAGTTTTGTACAGGAAGGATTTGTGCAAGGTAGCTCAGGTTACCAAGAGGTAATAGTGACATAGATCCTTCCCCACTCAGTTTTGGAAACTTTGAGGAAATTAGGAATACCGAATAAAATTTATTTTCTAGTATCTCAGGAAGGATTTCATCTAAAGATAGAAAGTAAGAGTGGCATTCCAGAAGGATATTTATGGAAAACCACATAGTCTGTTGAATGTTGTCATCCAGTTACCTCTTATTCACAATGACACCCTGCACGACAAAACAAAACAGTGCCCTGTCCTGTGCCAACCTTACAATCATTGCCTTCTGTGTGCCCATTGGTGGAATAACTGTGTTAATCAATCTCATTGAAGGTCTTCCACTTTTCCTTTAACCCCCTGGTTTTCCAAGCAGGAGGTTCTTCTCTAGGGCATGGCTCCATTTGTGTACATGTCCAAAGTGCTGGAGATCAAGTCTCACCAGCCTGGCTTCTAAAGATGACTTTTCCTCCCAAGACAGTCTTGCCTGTCCTTCTGGCAGCTCACATTCTGTTCAATATTCTTTGCCTGCAATGTAACTCAAAGACATCAATTCTTTACTCTCCCTTATTCAGTGTCCAACTTGCATGGGAGGCAATTGAAAATACAAGGGCTCCACCACACCTTAGTCCTCACCTCAAAGTGACAACTGTTTTTGAATGAGCTAAAGAGGTCTTTTGGAAGCATATTTGCCTAATGTAATATGTCAATTACTCACCTATTGCATCCCTGGGTCGTAAAATTCTTGACAATTTCTTCATTTTTTTCCTGTTTACCATAATGTTGCTTATTGAGCTAGTTGTGAGGATTTCAGTTTCTTTTTTTAATCTTAAGTAACAGATTTTGTCAGGTATTATTAGTATTTTTCATTAATATTTTGAAACTTTTTAAATTTTATAACTGTAGATTTATTAAGGTAACCACTTTATTATTGTAGAGCTCATTTCAGAAAATCAAATTAAGGTCGTGTAAATTTTGCTTATTTTGTCTGCCAGTATTATCTCACCTAGTCAATGTATGAATAAAATTGTGGCTCAAAGTATAAAATATTGATTTATTGATAACTTCATAGGTTCTAAGAGAGAAGATGCGGTAGGTGCATCATTTTGCTAGGAAATAATATCCTGTAAAGAAAATGATGTGCTCAGATTGACTGGATTTAAATAGTATTAACTATAAACTTAACTGCCTTAAATATATATAGATTTCTGTCTAATTATTATTAGGAGTTAATACATGAAACTCTTTCTTATAACAATCTAGTTTTGTTCACCTCTTTTCGGTTTTTTTCTCCTTAAGTCCCAAATATAAGAAATAACAAACTGCATTTTGCTACATCTGTTATTATACTTAAAATGATAATTAGAGCAGAAAACTATAGTTAAATTATTTTAATTCCATCACTGGTTCCGATTGATGTGCCTTTTCTCTCGGTGAGGACTTGATGTTCTCTATGGATTACAAGATGTAATCCATACTTGTGTTAGGGTTCTCTAGAGAAACAAAACCAGGACACTAATAATTATGTATATATTTACATAGATAGAAAGATATCTAACATAAGAAATCAGCAGCTAACTAATCTATAAAGCAGTACAAATGGTTTGGTGTAACTCACTTGTGTGAGACATTTGGTACTCTGGCAGTCCTTGGAGTCTTGAGGGCCACTGAGTAGTCCTGTGGAGAGCAATTCAGGCTATCCGGCCATCAGCAGCAAACAGCAAGACAGGTCACCAACAGTTAGCCAGATGGCAGGGTCTGACAGTCCTCAGATCAGGAGGTGTATATTCCAATAGTGTGGTGAAGAAGGGCTTGAAGGAACCTCAACTCACAGTGACAGTCCACGAATTAGGTGTCCCACGGTTAGTGTTGCTTGTAAATCAAGACACAGAACAAACAAGGCAACTGTCTGGTGCAAAGAACCAAGAACAAGAGAGGAAAGGCTAGACTGGCTGAGCCATTTATTTCTGTGACCTTCAATTGATCTCACATGTGTTCATTGGCCATGTTGTCACAACAAACCTACCTATTATAATACAGAAGGCTGTAGTCTTTGATCTGGATCACCAAATTGTTCACATTCTCCTCCCTTTCAGCATATGAAGGTGTGTCAGCTACATAGCACAGGTGGTTACTGAGCCTTGTCAATCAGATGATGCATTCTTCTTTATATCGTCCAGATTCTCAAATTACTTGCTTATGAATAAGTATAGTAAAAGTATACAACCCCGACTCAGTGGTGGCATTCAAATAAACAACCTACCTGCTTCCCTCTTAGCTATGTGTCTATTAATTAATACAGTTTACACTTAAATAAGAATAATAAAATAGATGTACAAAACTAAATTATGAATTTTAAAACATTGTGTCCTCACAATTTTAAAACATTGTGTCCTCACTTGCAATATTCTTCACTTTTATTATAGAATAGCTCTGTCTAATATTTTACAGCTATAGACAAAATGAATATTACTACCAGCTTTTAGAATATGCTGGTCTACACAAGAATGTTAAAAAAGAGTAAGAAAGATGAACTTGTGATTTCCACAATGGATGGCTTGCCCAGCCACTCACCTTAAAGAGAACTCTTATTCTAAGTGTCATTTTAACAACTAGTTTGCTGAACTCAACAAAATTGCATGTAGGTTCTGCCAAATCAGTACAAACCAGCTAAATTCCACCACTGCCCTCATTCACAGCTTTTCTGGTTTAAAATCATAAGGTAGTCTCTTGCTCTGTTTGAATTACTTTCTCTTGGTCTATGGACATGTCCCCCAGAATCTTCTGTCCCATTGTTTGCTCCTCTGATTTTTTATCCCATCTATCTTATCTAGGTAGACATGCAAAGACAAAAATTTGCACAAAAACAAGACAATGCAAAACAAAGCAACAAAAGAAAACAGTAACAATGAAAAAAGAAAAGCATGTAAATAGTTCCAGGTTTGTTTGTTGACCTTTAGGAGTGTTCTCCAGTGAGTCTGATGGGGTGTTAAGCCCTGGCCCCACAGTCTATTTTTAGTATTTTCTGGGGACTTCATCTCTCTGTTTCCCTTGCTGTTCTGTTGCATACCCTTAGTGTTTCACCTCGTGGTCATATCAAGTACAATTCCTCCACTGTGTCTCCAGTGTTGTCCCCATAGCACTATGGGTCAGTGAGGGATGTCATGTCTCATGTTAGGGCTGGCCCTATGGTCCTCTCTGTGCACTGGCTGCTCTGAGCAGGAATATCATCCTCTGGCTTTATGGGCCAGGATGTGCTCATTCATTTGCTCTTGTATGCTCTAATCTGATGTGTCCCTCTCCCTGAACTGTTGCTTCAGCACTGTCCTCTGAAGTTAATTCTTGGGGGAGAGGTCTCTCAGTGTAGTTTTGGCTTCCCCCGCAGACCTCTCTATTGGTTCTCTGCTTCATACCTGTATGTTGCATTCATGTCTTAGAACATGCTTGACATTTGAATATTATTCATTGAGAAGCATTTTTGGCAATGAATATGCACCACTTTCTTTTAATTTGTCGTTCTAGACATAGTAGACCCTTTGAATTTTTTGTTTCAAAATAGTCAATACAAGCCCTTTTATGTTCACTATTGTTTAGGATATCAATATTTATGTGTTCCGTTTCAATTTTGATGACTTATTTTTCTTAGGTTCATTCTTTGTGTATTAAATGTTCTAATTTTCAATGAGTCTTTCTGTCTGTTCCTTCTGATTTTAAATCATCATGACACAAATGAAGGTCTTCCAAGGTCTGCTCCACCCATGTTATTAAGGTCAACTATACTTTAAGGAAGCAGCTCTTCCCTGCTTGTATATTAAATGGCTTCCAACCTGAGGGTCTCATCTTCCAGCAGTATAACAACTGTTCATAGTTTGTATTGGTCAATTCTTTTAGAAGGAGATTGTCAATCTTTATCCCTAGTCTGTCTTAGCCTTGATGCTCTATTGAAACCTGTCCACCCTGGGTGACTTGACTGATATTTAAATACTGGTGACAAAGCTTCCAGCCTCACAGCAACATGGAAGGCACCACATTATGACCAACTGCCAGACCAGTAGTGAATGGAAAATCTTAGGAGTTTATTAATCTGTAGGACAGATAACAGCTGGAGAAAATTTAGTTTATAGGGAATAGAAGTAGGAAGTGTGGGGGATATTGAAGATCAATGAATGAATGTGGAATGGGGGAGGGAGCATTACAACTGATTGTGAAGATGCATACACACTTTTTTAAAAGCAATTTAACTATGGAAATAAATGGCTTGTGAATATTACATCAAGAAAACTACTTTAAAAAGAAGAAGAAGAAGAGACAAAACTTGACTTTTGGTTACCATGGGTGAAGAAGGAAGAGTTTTTTGCTTAGGGGGGCATTGAGTTTATTTTAATGGTTGTGGAGCAATTTAGAGAGGGATATCAATAATGGCTGTGTAACAAAAAGTATAATTGATGACACTGAATTATACATATAGAAATTGTTGAATTGGAGAATGTTTTGTGTATATTTTTGCTACAGTTGACAAAAATAATTGCAAGAAGTACAAGGAAGAAGATGTTCTAAAATTGATTGTGATGATGATTGTACAACTCTTCTTGATAGGATTGAACTATTGTATTATATGATGTGTACATGAAGTGCCAAAAAAAACTGTTAAGAAAAAAAACCTAAGAAAGATAGATAATGTAAGTCACACACTTGTAGGAGCAGTGCTGGATATTTCTGGGATAACTTGGAGATTGTGTGAGATTTTTTTTCCCCCATGCAGCATTGTCTAGTTTTAGCAACAATTCCTGTGTGAAAAAACAAGCAGTTTCCTGCAGAGTTCCAGAACCTAGCCATCTCTCAGTAACCCAAATATTTCCTTTTGGCATTCTTGTTGGTTCTCTAGAAAATGCCTGTAAGGGTGATGACTGTGATCACATTCGTGGTCTATAATGCCAACCAAACGCACCTGCTAAATCATGGTAGAATAGGATAAATTGTTAAAGCAGTCAGTGGATTCTTCAATTCCATTATTCAAAAGCCCATAACGAGGATCATGTTTGAGATGGACCCAAAGGAGGAAGATTTAAGCAGGAATTCAGGTGAAACAAAGAAGGGAAGGAAGGGAGGAAAGAAGGGAAGGAGGGAGAAAGGAAGGAAGGAAGCAAGCAAGCAAGCCCAGTATTTGGAAGATGGAAGCTGTAAGCAGCTGCCTAGTTTAGCCAGTATAAGGTACCTGCTTCCCTGTTTACTAGGAGGGAACCCAAATTCACTGCCATGGCATCAATTGAGACTCACAGGGACCATGTAGGACAGAGTGGAACCATCCTGTGGGTTTCTGAGGGTGAGAAATTTTACAGGCGCAGAAAGCCTCATCCTTCTCTCATGAAGAAACTGGTCGGTTTAATTTGGTGAATTTATAGTTAGCAGATGAACAATTTATTTGAATATGGTTATTGGAAAAATTATCCCAGTTGTGGTGCAAGAGGGACATTGGAAAGATCAGTAGAGAGCAGTTAGGAGGATAGTGACAATAAAAATTTTTCCATGTGTGTTTTTTTTAATTTTTAAAAAGAATAGTTTGATTTTCCAAAGTAGATAGTATTCAAAAGACTTAGGAAATTGGGAGATACAATCATACATAATTCAGCCAATAACCTAGAGTAAAAATACAACAGAAATTTTGTTTTGTTAGTAACCACCATTGGATTAAAGGTATTGGAAATAGTCTCTGAAATGATGACAATAAATGTTTTCTTTAAAAAAATCATTGATATGAATACTGTGTGTGGCTGAGCCCCAGTGGCAGGGTGGTTGTATGTGGGACTGCAGCCCACTGGCTTGGCAGTTCAAATCCAGCAGCAGCTCTCCAGGAGCAAGGCTGGGCCTCCCACTCCCATCAGAGGGCAGTGATTCCCCCCTCAAAAGAAATTAATTATGTGTGTAAAGCTCTTTAAGTGTTTTTGAAAATGTGCAAAGGCCACCCTATTCCACTGGGAATTGAGAATTGAGTAGGTCAAGCATGCATTTAATACCAAAGGCTTTTTTTTTTCTTAAATAACTCTGAAGTACTCTTTCTCAAATTTTAGGATTCTTAATTCAGTTTCTTAGACACTTCATGTGCTCTGAAACCTGGGTATTTTCTCTTCCCACACAAATACAACTGAAGATGATGCAATGGCTTTTCTATTCAATATGAGGAAAATGATCACTCGTCACTCTCCCCTGGGTGCTTTTAGATTTTAGTTTGGTGCAGTTGGCAGGGGAAAATTCTTTGCACCTGTGTTACTCCAGGTTGACTAGATAAACAAATCCAGAGACACTAATATATATGTAAGAGGGAATTTTATATCAAGAAGTAATTATAAAACATCCCAGCTCAATCCAGATAAGGTCCATAAGGTCAATATCAACCCATGAATTCCTCACAGACTCATGCACATGCAATGATACCGAATGGAGGAAGATTACATTCTGGTGAGTGGAAAGTCCTGTGTGTCCAATGGCAGTGGACACATCTGCAGGGCTCTGACTTCAACATGGCTCCATGTGGCTTGTCAACAGGAATGTGAAGCAGGGAAGAGAGCGTGTCCCACCTCCAGGGAGGAAGAGAGGAAGTCCCAGAAACCTCATGAAAAGGCCATGCCTGCAAGGAGGGATCACCAGGCTGTGACCTGATTGACAGGCTAGATTCTGCCCCTTCATTCTTATTTATCAAGTTGACATGAAATTGTGAAACTACCACACCACCCCTTTCTCCACCTAAAATACAGATGTTCTTTTACTCCATTGTAATCAGAATTTACCCAGCCATTGAGGTCCATTTTTTTTGTTGTTGTTTGAGATCATGGATCCGTTCCCTATGGATCAAGGTTAGCTAATGGATGGTATCATTTGACAGTGATTCCTCTCTTGAGGTCATATTTTTTATCCCTTGCTGATTTGACCTCCATCGTTGAAACCCTTTACCCCTGAATCGTCTTTCCATTTTCTGCTCTTATATGTACACCTATGGGTGACTGTCTTCCATCGAGTGCATGTGTAGCCTTTTCTTCTTCTTCCCAAGTCCTATCTTCGCCATTTTCCCTGATGGCACAAAGCAGTAGCCTGTGACAGGCATTTGCCTGTGATCCCACATGCATCCTGACATGATTATGGTGACACTGTTTTCCTAGAGAGATGGCAATCTACATTCTGCCATCTTATCTATTTCAGACATTGCCATAATGATATTTCATTGTTTTCACCTCCTTATTAAAAAGTAACATAACGACCATCCTGGGTTCTTCTAAATGTGGGTCTAGTCTCTGTGGCTCATTAACATCAATTCTAGTTTAGCTTCACCCCCTGGTCTCATCAGTGGTTTGACATCAGTCTCATGTCTGTCTTAAATCTGACCCAATAAAAGACATCCTTCACCAGCTTATTTCTTTCCTTCTCTCAAGTGTTAATATAAGATTTATCAGTTGTTAAGCTGTTTATTTTTTTTAAGGTATCTAGCTTTGTGTCACTGTTGATTTCACTATTTGCAAACTGGCTTTGTCATTTTATTGATAGCACTTGGGTGAAGAGCTCCCTGTTAATATATGCAAACTCACAGCTCCCAACAAGCTTTCCAGCCCTGCTAATGAGAGGATTAGCAAGAGCACTGCAATGTATTTAACCTGCGGCACTAGCTCTGTTTCAATAAGACTTCAACAGCCTATTAAATGGAGTGGGGGCTCAATTAACCCACACAAAGGCCACTCTACTGAACGTGGCAGGGAGGACCACATTTAGCATCTGCCTAAGCAGCTTGTTGGAAGCTGGAAATAAAGAGGGTGACATGTTCTTGCCTCAAGCTATGATATAACTGAAATGGTGATTCTAGTTCATCTGGGCTGACTGAATAGGTGACAGCATTGAAACCCAGAACTATCTCGCCATATGACAGTTTTTGGTATTTGAGGGATTTTTTTTAAGCCAGAGTATATTCAACGGTCACTCTGCCCTCATGCCTTCTTCCAAGGAAGCACCCCTATTGTTCTTGGGTCAGTCAGAATCTTGGATTATGGATTTGAGAATAGAAGATCTCAAGTTGTGACAGTTTCTATGGCGAGGATGAAGGATGGTGGTAAACACAAAGATGTCCCAGAAAATATGTTATGTCCCAGCAGCTCCTCACATGATTAGAAGATAGAAATTGATCATCCTCTCTCATAATCATGCTTTACCAAACAATCAGCCAAGAGCTAACCATTTTCTTCTGGGAATTAATATACAAGCAATGACAAGTCACTGCATTGAATATGTATAAGACTCCAGTGATTCTTGTTAAAAATTGTTGGATTAAATGATTTGTAGAATCAATTACCTATCAGAAAATCCAAGATCATTTGATTTTGCTGACATTCCAAGAAGAAAATAGAAATGGGTGAAGTAAATAGATTGTTGTTTGTTTACTCAAGATGATTTAAACTGGACTGTTGTGACAAATGTACAACCTTAATTTCACGCATTCTCCATGTGATACACTCAGAAGCTTGTGTGAGGGCAAAAAAAAAAAGATACAGTGGTTAATATTTTCTCTCCTATTTGCCAAATGGACATTTCTTTTGTAAAGCACATTTTTTTTCTTGATCTTCAACCCTACAAAAATAGTGTTACAAATGAACAGTGTAAGTTTGTGTTTGGATTTAGTTTTTCCATTTTATTGCCAAACATAAGGCTGTAAAATTTATGCTATCCTTAATTATGGACCACTCTCTTATCTTGCTTTACTCCTCCCCATCTTCACCTCCATTGGTTGTCCCCTTCTACATACTATAAAGAAGTACATTAGTAATTAAGAAGACAAGAGCAAAATTGATGCATTTGACTTATGTTGTTGGCAAAGGATATTTAAAATAACATGAACTGCCAGAAAATAAGCAGATCGGTCTTGAAGGAAGGAGAAGCAAGGATGATGAGATTTTAGTCTCACATATTTTGGACATGTTATCAAAAAAGGCCCATTACTGGAAAAGGATATCATGCTTGATAACCTAGAAAATCAAGAAAATAAAAAAGAGGAAGCTATAGTGGAGCAACAATACACTCAAATATAGCCATTGTGGAGATGATGGCAGAGTCTGCTTGCATGGCACAGCGGTTAATTTGAGTCATAATTGACTCTCTGGCAGTGGTTCTCAACCTTTCTCATGCCGCGACCCTTTCATACAGTTCCTCTCATTGTGGTGACCTCCAAACTATAAAATTATTTTCGTGGCTATTTCATAACTCTAATTTTGCTACTGTTATGAATCATAATGTAAATATGTGCTAGGCAGGATGTATTTTCTTGGTTGCAAATTGAACATAATTAAAGCATAGTGATTAATCACAAAACAATATGTAATTATATTCTGTGAAATAAATATCTCTAATTACAAATAAATGAAATTTTGTCTTGAAGTATGGTATAGCAGAAATGAGTCTTCACTCCAGGTCTTCATATGTGGGCATACCAGCATGTGGGCAGACCCGCCTGAAAATGGATAGAGGAACGGTGTTTCAGTTCCATAAATCTTTGGAAATATTCAGAACTGCTGCCCTATGGGATTTGACAACAACACATGGATTATAAACCAAATCCAAACCCACAGTCATTGGGTTCATTCTGACTTTTGAGCTCTCTACAAAACATTACACAGTAGAACCTCATAAAACTGATCCATCGGGCTTCAAAGGCATACCCTATGACATTGTTGGGTAAACATTGGACCCCTAACCACAAGGCTAGCGATTCAAATCCACAGCTAATTCTTGGGGAAAGTTGAGACTATCTGCTCCCCTGAAGATTTACTGTCTTAGAACCCCTTAAATAGGGCTACTCTGAGTCTGAATCAACTCCATGACAGTGGACTTGGGTAGGTGGAATAAGACAGCAGACTGACTCATCTTTCTTCTAAGGGCAGCTGATGTGTTTGAACCACTGATCTTGTGAGGAACTTCTCAAAACTTAATTACTATAGCACCAGGACCCCTAAGACAGTGTACACTCTTCTAACTTATTGTCTTCATTTACTTGCTAGACTGCAACCTTAACAAGGCAGGCATTTTATATCTTTATCAATGTAACTAAAACCATCTGGAAAAGTGTCTAACATATTGTTGTTGCAGTCAGAGTCACTCCTGACACTTGGTGACCCATGCACAGTGAAATAAAACACAGTCCAGTTCTACACGGGCCCCAGGTCTACTTATGTATTGGAGCATTGGGATCTACATGCTTTGCATGGTTTGGTTTTGGAAGTGGATCACCAGTTCCTATTTCCTAGGCTGTTTTAGCCTAAAAGCTCTGCTGAAACCTTCAAGCCTCTACAGAAAGACAGGGGGTAACTGTGCATGTGGTGCATTGGCCAGGATTCAGATCTGGGTCTCCCAGGTTGCAGCTAAGAATTCTGACACTCAATATGTATAATTGAGAAGATGAACGGCATGAAGAAACAAGTTGTGTTCTGGTTATAGAATCAAGCAATTCATTTGACAAGATTCCTACATAAGAGTTGTTACACCTACCCTCACAACATAAAGAAAAATCTTAAATTCTAGGTTGATTGGCTAAGTGTGGTTCACATAGGATAGCAATTCTCTCTCTTGCACCAGAGTGGGAAGGGAATTATTGGATCATGCTTATCAAAATAGAAGTGTGCTGTTGGGTTTTGTGAAGTGGCCTATCTGCTTACCAGTTTTGAACCCCAGTGTCCTCATTCTGAATTATGCAAACTATACAAGCTTGCTCAGTGAAAAGAAGAAACACATATTACAGAGGCATTACTCCACTGTTGCCTGTGAAAGACTAATGGTAGCATAGCACTAATGCACTATGTTCAGTGCAATTTTGCACAAAGCACTGACCGATGGTTTGCTATTAGAAAAATACATTGAAAAAGTATGATTATTAATGATACAACTCACTGCAATATTATACTTCTGTTGTTATGTGCAGCCTTCCAGTTGATTCTGAATGGTGTATTGCAGAACAGGATAGCTCCAAGAGATTTTCTTGGCTGTAATATTTAGAGAAATAGATTATCAGGGTTTCTTCATGGAGGCACTGGGTGAATTTATCTACCAGTCTTTGGGTGAACAGTTGTGGCAGTCACTTATCTGTGTCAATTTCAGCACTGGGAGTGCAGGGGTGGAGTCTAGCTTGTCATTCTGAAGAAAGCCAATAAAACCTCTGTGTGGGCATGGCTTTATCTGAGAATTCTGGGAAATATGCTATTTCCACCATGGAAGTGAGAGACTACAGACTCAGTTACCTGGAGATGCTCCACAGACAAGAAAAGATGGCAGCATAGAACCTGAGTTCCAGGAAGTAGAGGAGCCAGGGGAGATGTCACACAGACTTACTCTGATGGAACCAGACTCTGAAGCTGGGAAAGCCACAGAGAGACCCCTGCCAGCACTGAAATATTTCTACTGCCAATGGATACTGCTGATGGACCCTAAGCCCTGGAAGCAAGAAGCCATGCAGAGACCCCTGCCAACTCTGGGATGTTTCTACTGCCGCTAGATACAAAAAACTCTGCACCCAGTGGCCTGTGAT
Source organism: Nesogale talazaci (assembly GCA_004026705.1). NCBI lineage: Eukaryota > Metazoa > Chordata > Mammalia > Afrosoricida > Tenrecidae > Nesogale > Nesogale talazaci. The sequence continues at coordinate 13,112 of PVJH01015428.1, forward strand.
TGTTCTGATGTCAGTGTATGTGCTTCATGACTCGGAAGGAGAACTTATAGACTGGTATCAGACATATAGGCTAATATTGAACTTAGGACCTTGGACTGGACTGGGTTGGGATCCTTTCTCAATGTTCCATTCCTCTTGTATATAAATCTTTCCCTTGTATCCATATTCATGCTTATGAATTTGTTTCTCCAGTCTACCTAGACTAACACAGCAGTCAAACTCAAAGCACTTGAACTACCCAAGATCCCAATGCAATACTAATAAGTCATTTATCACATATAGTCTAAATGTAAAGTTACCAAGAAACGTTCAAGCTATCATGAACTCTTTGGATTAGCAAGACCAACAGCCTTTTATTTGCATTCTGAACATCTGTAGAGTTACAGCATATTCTACAAGTGTTTTCCCTTTGAACCATGGTGATGACATTGGTGCTATGACTCATCCATGAAGGGGCTGTCCTGGAGGCAGTTCTAAATCTGACTCTTGGACAAACCCAAGGACTTCAAAAAGTTCAGGGACATATGGAATTAAAATATAATGGAAATTTCCCATGATTTTTTGGAGTCCCTGTACCTCGAGCCTATTAATATATGCTAGCTAAGTAAGAGCAAAAGAATGTATCATAAGACATTATTTCTCAAATGTTTCTCTATTAGATAGGTAATAAGATCAGCTGTATTGAAAAGTCACACACATCATGGAGTTGTTTCTTTCTCAGGCTTATAGGGAAGGATCAGAAAGTACTATAAAAACTCTCCCCTTGATAAAGGTTACAACTAGGGAAAATATTAATTTTACCCCATCCTTACTCCAAAATTCTATACTTAGACATGAAGTTCTTGTCCCATTTTCAAAGCCATTTCACAGGATTTCCTTGCTTCATAAAGAAACTTGTTTGATGTTTTGTGTTTGCAATTTTTATTGAATAAACAGACAGTGCAAAATAGGGAATATGTACTAAAGGACTGCATTCCAGGATTAAAATTTCCCTAAGTAGTATAAAGATGTAGCTGAGAAGATAACTTAGAATTAATTAGCCTTTCCATTAAAGCATCCATACAGTGAGTACTCGTTTCCATTTTTGAATGAAATCACCTTAGGATATCTGATGCAGCCACCTTGTTCTCAAATCCATCTCAATCACAAGGAGATTTGAACACACTCACCAGCTGCTAGTCTAAAGCAATATGTTTTTTGAAGGGGGTCAGCAAAGTTCTTTTTGAATTATAAACACAACTGCCTATGCTGTAATATAAACCCACTTGTGGGAATTCATTTTTGTGGACATAAGCTTCATATAAAGTTGTTCATCTCTTTCTTGAATAAAAAGGAAAACTAAAAATCCCACACATAACCCTGAACATGTATGTATCTTGGATCCAAACTGAAAACTATTTTATTATTGCTAAATGTTCTCAAACTTTATAGTAGTAGAAAAACTACTTACAAAAAAAGCAATGAGAACAACTTGTGGTTTAGATAATGCCAGCATGAGTAAATTAAACCTGGTCTCCCCCCAAAAAACAGGAAAGAATACAAGAAAATAATAAATAAGAAAAACCAAGTTATTATTAAATATTATTAATTAATTATTTTATTAATATTAATTATTAAAATTATTAAATAATAACTAAAAAATCAAGTTAGGTGTTTGGCAAAGTGTTGAAAGCCAGTGTAACTGGTTTTGTAGGTCCTCATTTCAGTCTTGATTGGACCACATGTGAACATATGAATTTGTTGCTCCATACTTCTTGATTCAAGTTACAGGACTGAAAGGAAGGAGGACCATTTGATTTTTGATAAGCCAAGAGATGTAAATCTTGAGCATCATTTCATGAACAAGCCCCCTTAGTTATTGACCCTACTGGCCTACTCTCTTTAAGACATTACAGAGAAAAGGATGGGTGAAATCCAAAAACTATTATCAGAAGAATTTGAGATTGGGAACATTAGACCCAGATTAGTTTAATAAAATATGGTAACTATTTAATTATGAGACTAATATAAGCTATCTCCTAGGTTGTGTGAACATGAACTACTTGTGACTAAAATGAGCTATGTTTTCCAAATGAATTTCTCTATTTGCTGTGTCCCTATGGCCATATTCCGTGGCAATAAAGATGAGCAGAAAACTAGATTCAGATCATGATTTGATCCCCTTTGTCCCCGGTCGAGTCTCAGTTACATCATCTCTAAAATAGAGATGAAAATGCTTCCTTGATTATTGTGTGGCTCAAATAAGAATGAAATCGAGCGCTCAGCAGAGCAAAACCTCAAAACCCAATAGCTATTGTTGATGCCTGCCTTGTTTTAGTTGTTGTCATTAGATTCTGAGAAACTCCAGTAAACAATATTTTCCTCTTACTATTGTGTTAACTTGTGGCAAACTTGTGACTCAGTGTGGTTCGTTTATGTGTTACTGTTAATTCCGCTCCTGCTCTTCTTTTCTCATGTCTCCTCAGACCCCGCAAGTGTCTTTCCATTTCACCCATGGGTCACCGGCATGCTCCTCTTCTTCAATGCACAAATGAAAAGAGGAAAAATATGATTTATGTAAAATGAAGGGATCAGAAGTCTTCTGGGGAGATTGTTATGAAATTGATGCCGAAGGAAGCACCAGGTAAATGACTGATGAACACTTTAAAAATGAAAGACCTTTCTTGAGTCAACCTGATGGATAGATATGACAGAAGATTAGTTTGTAACCAAAGACAATTATAAAGTATTTTTAAAGTTGATTTTAAAGTTAATTTCAGTGCTGCAAATGTTAATAACTGGACTGATGAACTCCTGAAGCTTTGGGGGTGGGGGAGAGGCGGGTTCAAGAAGGTTAGAGAAATTAAAGAGATTTATCCAACTCAAAGGGAAGTTTGGATCATCTAGTTTATTATATCTCACCAAACTCACTGCCATCGATTTGACATCGATGCACAGTGACCCGAGAGAACAGGATCAAACCACCCCTGTGAGTTTCCAAGACTATAACCTAACAGAAGTAGGAAGCTCCTGCTGTCTAGTGAAAGATATTTTTATGCTTTTTACACAGGATATATTTTTTCTATGATCTTTGTAAGGAAACACTTTTCATTTGAAGTATGATATATCTAGTTACCTTGTTTGCTAAGCATTGGATTGTGAACAACAAGGTTGGTGGTTTAAACTTACCAGCTGCTTCCCAGGAGAAGGCTAAGAAGACTGTCTGCTTAGGGGGCTAAGAGTTGGACTGTTAAGTCAAAGGTCAGTAGTTCAAAAATCACTACCGAAGGAGAAAGATTCAACTTTCTTTTCCTGTAAAAATGCAGTTTGGGAAACCTCTGGGAGGGATCTACTCTATTCATATGAATTGGAATCAACTAGAGGGCAGTGGATTTTGGTTGGCTTATACTAGCCTTACTGAAAATGACACATATTGCAAAAGTTCATCATGAGGAATTTTTACACAGTGAGCACCCCCAAGCAACTGGTGCCCAGATCATGAACATTAGTGAACCACCCCCACGCCCCTTACTCTCTCTTCTCATCACTAGAACCACCTCCCAGCACATCCTAATATTTAACAGCTTATGTTGGTTTTCCTGGTTTATTTAAGATCTGGTTTCTTTTGCTCATCCTTTGGTTTGTTAAGTCCATCTGCCTAAGATGTACAATATTAAAAACCTTTATATATCCATTTAAAATAAAACTTGCACAGAATCATTGCCCAAGATGTGTATGTGTACACACAGAAAAGGAATCAGTATACTTTTAATAAATTGGTTTAGCTGTTCATTTACTCAATTTCCACACTGGGATGGATATAGCGAAGTGAGATGCTTGGAGAACTCAGAGCATGTCTCATGAAGGTAAAAATGTTCTGTGGTTTAGTGGAGGCAGGAGTCTACTCAGGAGTCCTCAAACTATGGCACATGGGTCACATGCAGCCTACTGAGAACCTTTATCTGCCTGCTGAATGTTTTTGCACCACTGCCTATCCTGCTTACCTGCTGACTCATCAAGGGCCCACAGTGAATTTGTTCATTTTTTCTTTTTTTTTTTTTAATATAGTCCAGCCCTCCAATGGTCTGAGGGATAATGAACTGGATCCCTGTTTAAAAAGTTTGAGGACCCCTGTGTAGGGTTTAAATGATGGAACATTGTTGGGGGTTCTATGGAGTCTATTCCAACTCACATTGACAGTGGTGTGACAACGTAGAACTACCTCGTCAAGTTTCGTAGGCTTCAATCTTGACAAGATTAGATGCCAAGTCCTTCTGCTTTGGAGTAATTGGTGTATGTGAACAGTTATCTTTCAATTAGCAACTGAGCAACTTAACTCATTGTGTGGCCAATGCTCCACTGGAATGGTGAGTGGCCTTAGAATGAAGCCAAAGATCTTCTACCTAACTTTGCTACTTGTCTGAAAGAGGCCACTAGAATGCCAAGGGGAGGAGTGACTCTCTTTTGATGTGAGAATTAAATTGTAGAGAATTTGAACACCCTACTAAAACCAACAAAATGCATCTGCTTTTCTGCGGCACTAGGTGTCAACCATTCTAAATGTACCAGTATGACAAGTACTGGTACCTTGAGGACTTGACTTAGTACTTTTTTTTGTTTACCTTTGTGATCAGAGGAAGATGTTGTCATTTTGTGTTTAAAAATTTGAAACAGTGAGCCAGAATGGGAACGGCAAGGTGTAATATTTTGTTTGGTATGTGCAACATTGAGTTCACACATTAAAATAGTTCAAATAACTTGAAGAGTTTTGAAATGGACATGTACACGTGTGTATTAGTTAATTGTTTTTACAAGATTGACTTGCGAAATTGCAATATTGAATTAGGAGTATGATTTCATAGTGATTTATAGTGTGCTTTTTGTATGTGCTTAAAGTATTAACCCCTCCCATTTAACTTTTCCCACGTACTTATTATTTTTCAGTAGCATGATTATATATACAAAGTTCAGTGAGATGACCCCTTTCACTGTATTCCTTTGCTGGTCATTATTTGTTTAATTTCATCATAATTAATGAAAATAATTTTGTTACACAGTGAAGGAGGTGTTAAGAATTATTTCCTCAAGGTGTCAGGTACATTAGGTACACCGCAGAAAGGAGAAAAAGTGCAGATATACAAGGTGCTATCACTAATGGATTTTTTAAAAAGTCTTTTACCTCACCCCCCCCCTTTTTTTACTAGTTCACGTCTTTTCCCCAAATGAAAGTGAAAATAGGGGTTGCCTCAATTGGGGCGGCTTATTAAGTGGTTAAATTTTGGAATAAAGATGAAAGTGTGGTGCGAACACGGCATTTTCCTAGGTCCAGTGCAGGCTGTTCAGTTTGGGACGGAGCTGACCATCTGCTTAGAGCTTTTTAAATGTGTGCAAGTCGTCTGAGATGGTCTTTGTTGCCTTCGGTCTTTGTGTTGAAGTGTATTATTATTCCAAATTGTTGGAAGCCAGTCTTGCAGGAGGTAAGGTTTTGAATTCCTGATGGTGTGTGAATTTTTATCCTCAAGGTTTCTCTCTAGGATGAATTGATTTGCTGGCCAGAAATGAGGCTGAATTCCTTCATCAGGTTAAAGGCTGCTGACACAAGGGTGTTCGGTTTAGCAGTGTGCCCCCAGCACCTCATCTGCATACTGATAAAGCCTTCTTCCTTCCAAGCATAAGCCTGGCAGTGGCCAGTTGCTAATGCAAGCTGTTTGGGGAACAAAGCAGAAATCAATCTAGCTTTTACCTGAATATATTTAGGGCCCAAAGGAGGGATTCCTCTTCCTTGTAAAACTCTACTTTTTTTAAAAAAAAAAATGAGCAACTAGTTCTAGTCAAATATCATATTTTACTACCTCAGAGAATCAAAGAAAACCCGTTTATCTTGGTCTCTCCCTAGCCCAAGTCACTTGTCTCTTACCCATACTTTCTGAGATGACATCTTCTTGATGCCACCTGAAACTGTAAGCAGGCTACATCTGGTCTCAAATGATCCACTCGCCATTTCTCCCTGGGTTTGGGACCTGTTCCAGATCAGAATGAAGTATTGCCACCAGACAGGTCACACCCACACATGCCCTGGCTAATGAGCTTTCAAAGGTTGGAATGTGTATCTTCTTGTGGTCTTACTAAAGAACGAGTCTTCCCAATCTAGGGACTTAAAAGATGTTTGAGTGAATTTTAAAGGAATCAAGCATTGGCCAAACCTAATACTCTGTGGAAATTATATTTGAAAATAATATCTATGTTCTCTTAATTGTTCCCTTAAGAGAATAAATGAATTAAGTTTGGTAGGCATCCAGCAAGCTTAACAAAGATTTAATAGTAGGGTAAGACTTGATTCTTTGTGCATAAAGTAAAAGGGCATTGTTTAAGCCATTGTCTTCAAGAATGAAATATACAATTCAAATCCAAGACTGATAATACTTTAAGGGGTGGAGTATGGGGTGGGGAACTCACAAAGGGTTTTTCTGTAAATGTGGAAATGGAGAAACAGAGCCTTTCAGAGGTTTGGATATTACTAGAAAAGAATAGGTTATGCTGTTTGAATTTACACTAAATATAAACATTCCTTTCAAGAACTTTCTATATAGAAAAATAGGAAGAAAATCTACTTATCCTGGAGATGAGGACTTTAGTCCATTTGAGGAATAGCAAACTAATCTCCTCTCCCCCTTTAACCTAATTTAATGTAATTTAAAGATACAGTAAGATGAAGATGAATTTTTGCCAGACAAGGAGACTTTTATTTTGAGGATCCTAAGACAATGAAAACTTTACCAGGCCACATGGCTGTCCTCCTTATTTCTTGCTCCCAGCACACATACAGATTAGTTTTATTTTCCCTCCTGCACTAGATTCTCAGGAACTTCCATCAGGTTAGCAATAGGTTCTGGGAAATGTAGTCCTAAGATGTTATCATAGACTTCTCACATGGTCTGTCCAAACCTCCACCTTCACTCTCTTGTTCAGTCTCAATGGTCTATTGTTAAGTCAAGAACTTGAATTCCAGTAACAGGATTGTCTTGGATTTTAAACATAATAGAGTCACTGCTACTGCAGTTTAGATGAAAGAAATGACCATCCAGGCATAGAAAAGGCTTATGATTTTCTTGCGTGTGTTCCTACTGCCTTTACTGTGCTATATAACTGCCTTGTTGTCAAGGCTAAAGTATAGTTGCAAAGTTGAAGAATTAAATGCTTTGGAGAGATACAGTCCAAAGTATTGCAGAACCACTGATATAATCTGAATCTTGAATTTATAAACTCAGCCAACACAATTTGAAAGAGCTGTGCCTGGAATGTTGTGAGGTGATAGTGATGATTACAATACCCCCGACTTCATGATCCTCTGAAAACTGGGAAAACAGTTTACACATAGGGCAGCTAACTGCAATATCAGCACTTTGAATCTGCCAGTTGTGCTGTGGAAGAAAAATGAAGCTTTCTATTCCTGTAAAGAGTTCCAGTTTGGGAAACCCACAAGGACATTTCTACCCTGTCCTATAGGGTAGCTGAGTTGATAGTGACTCAAAGGCAGTGAGAGAGAGAGAGAGAGAGAGAGAGAGAGAGAGAGAGAGAGAGAGCTAATACATTGAGTAGGATGGAGATGTAAATCACTAAAGAGAAATTAATTTTTCATAAGCAAAGCTAGATTCCAATTGAGGAAAGCTGAGGAGAAATTTTAAAAATTACAAGACCTACAGCATCTCTGTATGTCTTAAATTTGATTTCTACTCCAACTTTCTAAGGCTGGGACAATATTCTATACTTAGGAAGATCAAAATATTACCTCATGGCAGGATTACAGTGTTCTGTATATTGGTGATGAAATCAAGAAGTAAAGCATTCACCTCATATGTTTCAGAATCCTGTACTCCTATCCTTCCCTGTGATGAGCCATCAAAGATATTGAAGACATTTGACTCAGAATCTGTTGCAGCAGAAAGGGTATGCATCTCATGGGCAATGGATAAACGCTTGACTGCTTACTTAACATTTGTTGGCTCAAATCCACCTCGCAGCTATGTAAGAGCTAACTTGTTCTATTTTGTCAGGTGGAATCACTACCACCACCACCACCACCAACAGCAACAATGGTTATAGAACTAATCACATTCCTTAAAAAGTCCTATCTCCTATCAACCTTTGACCTTTTCTATTGTCGTAGTGCTTTGTTAAAGTCTTTATGTTCATTACTTTATATTTTCAGAGGCATTATCCATGCATGCATGCATCCACCCATTCATCCAATGCCTTGCCTGTGAAATGCTGTTGAAAAATACTTTTTTATTAAATATATTAATCCACTAACCCTTGATGGTCCACTATTTACAATTCCTATTCACATGTCCATTGTGCCTGGAAATGATTCGGTTTCCAGGTTTATTCCACATGATCACTCAGTAGTTTTCAGGAGCTGTCTGCCTTGGCTTTTATAATGGTAGAAAGAATAGTGCTGGTATAATTTTATAGTAATTTTGAATCTTTCCCAACACATCATTTTTCCTATGATACACAATTTTTGCATATCCAAAGAAAAAGTTCTTAGAGAAGGTGAGCACATGTTAACTTCTAGAAACACCTGTCAGCAATGTCAGATAACCTGAGCATTCAAGAATATAGAAGCTTACTTTTTTATCTGAGAGCTGCCTCTTTATCTCAAGGGAGAACACAGTGAATAGGATTAATTTGTAACTTTCTCAAACTTTCTAAAATCTGCTCTTGGGGGAATTAAAAGTACATTGCTAAGCAAACAAAGAATTTCTCAGCCTCTCAAAGGAAAGTCAAAAACCTTTTTGGAAGAAGTGCTGGGTTGAATGGATTTGCAAATGTGGAAATATGGAGAAATTAATATTTTATTCTATATGTGCCTATAATTTGACTCTTGGTCACCTTGAGGGAGCCAGCAGACTCCAGACACATCATTCAACTAATAGTCTCAGGATGATTTATGGTTTCATGCTTTATCTCAGTGATTTTCATGCTATTCCTGCTAAATATCCCAAAGTGCAGAGTGGAATGAACATAACTCCCTGAGGTCTAAAGGGTCATATTCTGTTGAAAACTAGATATTTGGTCTTAATTGCTCATATTTAAATTTCTAGTCTATAGTAGGTTTACATTAATGGAAATATTAATGGGGAAAATAATTCTTTAAGTTAATTATCATATAGTAAATGTGTCCCAAGATAATGTATATAACATAACCTGTGTACGTAATTACTCCCTACACTATATTTGTTTGCTTGTTTATTTTGGCAAATACACTTTCAATCCTTATAACTACTCTGGAGCAGGACAGTGATGCCCCCAAAACAAACAAACAAACAAACAAACAAAATTACCCTGGAGCATTGATATAACTATGTTATTTATTACTGTATATAGATAAGTTAGTGATATACCACAACAACATTATAGAAAAGAAGACAAGTACCTCATAGGGTTTCTAGGCTGTGATCTTTATGAAGTCAAATTTGCCCTTTGGAGCCATTTGTTGGGTTTGGACAACTGACCTTTGAATTAACAGCTCAACGCCTAACCGCTTTACTACTAGATAGGAATGAGAAAATCAAGGTTTGTAGTGCTTAAGTAACTTCATTTTGGTGTTAAGACTTAAAGGAACAAGCCTGGATTTGAACTAATTCATCCAACTTCCCTCAAAGTAACTCTCAAGCACTATATACTCTTTTCAAACATCTTAAGTAAAGTTTGCATCCCAGGGAATTTCTGTGAAGAATAACCGTCTGTCTGGGTAGACGAGAGAAACAAATTCATAAACATGCCTATGTATATAAGAGGGAGTTTTATATAAAGGGTACATTTAGAAAGCATCATAACCCAATCAAGTCCAAGCCTATAAATTCGATATTAGTCCTTATGTCCAATACCAAGCTATAAAGTTCTCCTCAGACTTACAAAACACATGCAATGATGGCAAATATAGGATGATCACAGACCAGTGGGTAGAAAGTCTTTGGATCCAGAGGCAGTATAAGCAACTCAGTGCTGGCAGGAGTTTCTACATGGTTTTTCCAGCTTCAGAGGTCTGGTTACGTGAAAGTAGGTCCATGTGGCTTCTCCTTAGGGATGTCTCACAGGGAGTCAGCCTTGTCAGTAGAATGTCTCCAAGAAAGTGAAGTAGTGAGAGAGAGTCTTCCACCCCCACGGAGGAAATCCCAGAGTTTTCCAGAATCCTCAAGGGAATGCCATGCCCACAGAGGTCTTATCTGTGGCTGTGATCTGATCTGATTGACAGACTAGACTCCACCCTTTCATTCTTAATCCTCCCCAGTCCCAAACTGACACCATATTACATAACTATACCAAATAACCCAAACAAACAAACCTATGATCTTAGAGTTGATTCCAATCTAGAGTAAGGCTTCCAAGACCTTACGTTTTTATGGAAGCCTCATCTGTGTCCATTGGAGCAACTGGTGCTTCTGAACCTTGCTGGTAGTCTCACAATGCCTTATTCACGGCACCACTGGGAATCCTTCACTAACAAATGTCATGGAAAAGTCCATTTGAGGCTGAGCCCCCGTGGCATAGTGGTTGTGAGCAGGACTGCGGCCCACAGGATTGACAGTTCGAATCCAGCAGCAGCTCTCCAGGAGCAAGGCTAGGCCTCCTACTCCCACCAGGGCAGTGATGCCACCAAAAAAAAAAATTCCTTTGAGGAGTGGACTCTGTTAGGCATTAATTTTTTAGACGGTATCAGCAAAGGATATTTGACTAATTACACAATTTATGTTCTTTTTAAATTAATAAATCATTTTATTGGGGACTCTTACAGCTTTTATAACAATTCATACATCCATTATGTCAAACACATTTGTACATATGTTGCCATTATCCCTATCAAAACATTATTGTTCTACTTGAGCTCTTGGTATCAGTTCTTCTTTTTATCTTTTCCCTTCCCCACCTTCCCATGCTTATGAGCACTTGATAAATTGTAAATTATAATTATTTGCATATTCTAAGCCATCAGTTGTTTCCCTTCACCCATGACTCTGTTGTTCACCACCCTGGGGGGTGGAATATTATACTTTGATCTTTGTGATTAGTTTTCCCTTTATCCTCCCACCTTCCCTTTACCCTTGTGGAATCAGTACTACCTTTACTGTTCCTGAAGCTGCGGGTTATCTGTCCTTGGTTCCATGTATTGAGAGCTCATATTGTTACCAGTGTGCATGCTCTGGTCTATCCAAAATTATAAGGTAGAACTGGGGTCATGATAATGAGAGGGAAGAAGCATTAAAGAACAAGAGGACTGCTGTGTGTTTCTTCAGTACTCTGTTGCACCCTGGCTGGCTCATCCCTTCATTGTGACCATTTTGTGAGGGGACATCCAATTGTCTCCAGATGGGCTTTGGGTCTCCACTCTGGCCCCCCTCATTCATATCAATATGATTGTTTGTTTTGGGCGTTCTGTTGCCTGATACCTGATCCTGTTGGCACCTCGTGATCACAAAGGGAGGTGTGTTTCTTCCATCTGGGTATTGTTGCTTCCCAAATAGATGACTACTTGTTTATCTTCAAACCTTTCAGATGCCAGGTATTATATCTTTTCATAGACAGGTGCCATCATTTTTCCTTACATTTGTTTATGCACCCATTTTGACTTCAGCAATCATGTCGGAAAAGTTGACATCACAGAATGCCAGGTTATTAGAAAAAAAATGTTCTGGTGTTGAGGGAATACTTGAGTAGAGGCCCAATGTCCGTGTGTTACCTTAATACTTAACATATTAACATATGTGCATAATTATATCCCTATCACTACATATAAATAGATCTACATATATATGTGCCTGTATTTATACTTTTATACATGTCTTTTGCCTCTTAGTTCTCTTCTCTATTTCCTTTTACTTTCCTCCTGTCCCATTATCATGTTAGACCTTCATTTGCAGATCTCTGTAATTACTCCTGGCTTTATTGTACTTGATCAAGCCCCACCAAACACTCTAAGTTCTCCTTACCATTGGTTTTAGATCACTTGTTGTTCCTTTGTCTCTGAGTTTGTCGATTCCCCACTTCCTTTCCTCCCCACACAACCCTTTTTCATATCCTCCTGGAACTAGCAGTTGCATTGTTTTCTCCTCAGGATCATTTATCCTATTTTATATAAATAGACATGGAAAAAGAAAGAAAAGTCTCTAAGTATGTTCCAGGTTTATCTGTTGACTCTTATGAGTGTTTTCTGATTGAGTCTGATGAGTTGCTTAGCCCTGCTCACAAAGTCTATTTTTGCAATTCCTCAAGGACATCATTGCTTTGCTCCCCTTGCTGCTATGTTGCACTCCATGTTCTGCCTTGGTGTGTGAGGGGTGGGGGTGAGGGCAGACAAGGCACAATTCTGCACTGTGTCCCCAGCGTTGTTCCCCATAGCACTATGGGGCAGTGAAGGAATGCCATGTCTTGTGGTGGGGCCAGCCCCATGATCCTTTCTGTGCATTGGCTGTTCAGAACAGGAATGTCATCATCAGGGCTTGGTGTGTGAACCAGCATGCAATTTGTGTGTTCTTTCTCTGTCCTTTCCTCTTAGTTTGCTCCCTTGTGGTCTGTGCAGACCTGCTCCTCTCTGTGGGCTGTATCTTTAGTGCAATCCTATGTAGTACATCCTTCTGGGGAAGGGGTCCATGCAGCTAGGATTGGGGCCTGCCCTGCAGACCTCTCTTTTAGCTAGCTGGTGATTTACTTTCTAGAAGCTTTGAAGTAGAACTTGATCTTGAAACACAGACTCCTATGCTAATTTGCTGAGACAAGAAAACAGGAACAATTCATTCAGCCAGTCCCTGCTCTGTGTCTGTGTACTATAATCACAGCCATGTGTACTGGAGAAATAAAAATAAAAATGCCTCGTATTACTTTGGAGGAATTTATGGTGTTGTCATAAATGTTCACAAAATAAAGCAGTGCATGGGTAAGTGAAGGAGACCTGGTGGTGCCATAGTTAGACCTGAAGGTGTTTGTCAAATGTTCAGTGGTTTGAATCCACCAGCCACCCTGTGGGAGAAAGATGTGACAGGCAACTTCCCTAAACATGACAGCCTTGGAAATCCAATGGGAGGAGTGTAAGTATATTCTGTATGGTCACTCTGACTTGGCATGGCCTTGACAGCATCTACTGAGAGGGATAGATGACATTATTGCAGGAGAAAGAGCCAGATCACTGACTAAAGTTTGAATGGGATTTTCCTGGAAAAATGGGATAATAAATTCACTTCGTTTTTAAGAGTAGTTGATTTTTATAGAAACACTGGGGAAAGTACAGAGCTGCTATGTTTCCCACCCTGCCCCGTCACCATGCACAGATTACTTTTCCTATAATGAACACCTTCAATTAATGTAATAAAATTGTTGCAGTTGAGCTAGTTCTGATACACTATCGTTAACCACATTTCATAACCCAATCCCGTTTCCACCCAAAGCATTATTGTTCTTCCTTTACAGCACTTTGCTAGTGTGTCAGTTCTCCAACACACCTAAATAATTTCTTCCAGTCTTTCTGGCTGGTTCTCTGAAAGAGGTAGATATGCTCATCTCACCTTTATGCTAGACTTCCTGGAATTTTCTACAAACCTTTCTTCTCCTCTCATCAAAGTGTGTGCACAATCCTCCCCTTTATCTTTCCATTTGCAGACCTGAGTACTTACACATTTTGTTGTTTTTCTCAGCTGCCAGGAAATTTGCCCCCAGACATGGTAATCCCATGCACAACGGAACAGAATGAAGCCCGATCCTCCACTGTCCCGGGATGGGACAGGTTGGACTACCATGCCCCATCACCTCTCCTCCTCATCTATTTTAGCCTGGAAGCACTGCTAAAATACTTTCAGCATTTTAACAACACACAAACCTCCAGTGTGACGTAGGTCCCAAACCAAACCAGACCTGCTGCCATTGAGCCAATGCTGAATGTGGGTTTCCAAAATTGTAGAGATTTACAGGAGTGGAAAGTCTAGTCTTTCTTCCCCAGCTGGTAGTGGTTTTGAACTGCCGACCATGTGGGTTGCAGCATAGGTAAACTCACTGTAAATTTCAGTTATCCCACATGGAAGATAAGAGCTCTTTCACATTCCCAAACCTATTGTCCTTGAGTGGATTCCTGTTCATACTGCTCCCATAGGGACATAGTAGCACTGGCCTATGGGATCCCCAAGGCTGTCAATCCTTCAGAAGTTGATTGCTACAAATTTCTGTGTTGGATCGACTAGTGGGTTTGAACTGTTGACTTAAGTGTATAGATTGGCACCCAGGTGCTTTAACCATTGTGCCATGAGGGGTTTGTCTTTCTGAGCCCATTGTCATCAATTCTGACTCTTGAGACTGTGTGAGTTGCAGAACAGCATTGCTTCACAGTGTTGCTGAAAGGCGATCCCTAGGCCTTTCCACCCAGGTCCCTCTGGGTGCATTTGAACTGGCAGCCTTGTAGTTGGTAGTCAGTCACTTAACCATTTTTGCCACTCAGGAACTTCTAAATTAATTTAAGTGGCGATAAAAGACAGATGTAGAACTGTCCCTGTCTAATATTTTAAATTCATGGGAGTAGAAAGTCCCCTTTTTCTCCTGCTGGACATGAAAGTACTACAGAAATGGCTTCTGCCGTCACCGAGAAGCTAGGGGTAGGGTACAGAGAGAGAAAGCGAAAGAGGTAAAAATGAGTGTGCAGCTTTTCATTGGTTCTACATTCTTCTTTTGTTATACACCAGTTAAAATGAATGAAACCTCACCATCTGAGAGGCCTTTAGAACAGAGGAAAGTGTGGTCATAATCCTCCATCTTTCAGGCTTTTGCCTTCCTGACATATGATTCCAAAATCTAGCCTGAACAGCATGTGATGAAATAACCTTACTCTGCAGGCTGGCTCTTTCTGAACCAAACGGTCCACTTTGGCAAGTTTGACTAACAGCTGAGAAGCAGTTGTTGGATTGCTTGTTAGCTGTGGCAATTAAATAGCAATCATTTAAAAGAAAAATAGTATATGGACCAGTTGGAAGCAGTACAGTGCTACATGTTGGGTCTGAAGTTGCCTGGACTTGCTGTGCCTGGTGTTGATAAGGCAGCAGATGGTCTAATAGACTCCATCCTTGAGCAGCTAAATTGGTAGGGTCTTGGTTTAATAATCTTGTGCTCTAATGATTTAGGCGAGTGATGAAAGGCAGTGCAATTACTCGCTTGTAATAATGCCCAGTTGGCCTGGATGGAAGGGACACTCACTCATACATGGTGTGATGTAATTAACTCCTGTTCCCCAGAAACATGGCTGTATGTAGACAGACTACCTTGATAACACCCATCTCACCTTTATGCTAAAATTTAAATGCATTTTCTGAGTGGAAAGCAGTTCGTAAATTACTTAAACCCTTAGAGGAGAGACAGTCTTCTAACCTTATGTTGAGGAAATGTTCCTGTGTTTCAAAAGCGTGTCTGCAACTGAGATGTCACTGGGATCTGAAATGTTCCTGGGAAATAAAAGGCCTTATGTGAGGCTAAATACTTATAGATGAAGAAGTCAATGGAGTGTTTTTGCCATGGGAAAAAAATTGGAGCACCAAATTTGAACTCAGCAATCCTGAGTCCTAGACCAGGAAGCTTACCACCATCATGTGCTCATTTTTATCCAATAGTTCCTAACTTTTCCTTTGCAACACCATTACATAAGTTCTTCAAGCACACCTATAGGTAGACTAACATTCTCTCTTTTTATGTTTTTCACTTCTTGAATTTCTGCTTGGGGCGAATTGATTGGAATGAACACAAAATCTCATTCCAAATGAGATCTGTTGCTAATTGTGTCTCTAAGTCATTAAGTTCAACTTGTAGGTGAGTTGGACCAAATACACTCTGTTCTTATTTAGTCTTACATTAATTAAAGAAAATTTCAAGTCTTCTTCATGATTTAAGAGGTGTGCCTGCAGCAAGTGGTGACTGTGGTGAAGAATTTGTTCAGAATAGGGGCTATTTAAATCATGTCACGAGAGAGCCAATGTACACAGCATTAAAGAGCATGTAGGAGTTGTTCTAAAGTCAGATGCTGGTGACCTATGGATTACATGCACACTTAATTATTTCCCAGGACATTAAGTAATTTATGCAAAGTAAGATACTAATAGCATTTGATGAGTGGCGTTGCCTCTTAAAAGATTGTTACAAGATCAACACACAAAAGTCACTTACGTGTTTATATACTGTCAAGCACATTTAAATTAAAATTTAAAAGCATATTATGTTTTACATTTCCTCCAAGAACAATTTACTGTTTATATATAAACTTAATATATGGAGATAACCTATATGTTAAAAGCGACAAAATTCTGTTGAAAAAAGTCAGACAAATAAACGGGCAGACATGCTTTACTTACAGAATGGACAGTTCAACTTATGAAAGATGTCAATTCTTTCCAAACTGACACACAAGTTTAACATGACTCGTATCAAAATCTGAGCAGGTACTTTTTTGGAACCATATTCAAATTTTTTGTTAAAAAAATTATGGGAAATCTCAGGACCTAGAAAAGATAAAGCAATGTTCCCCACCACCACCCCCCACAAAAAAAATGAAGCAGGGTAAATCCTCCTATCTGAAACCAAGCCTTGTAACTAGCCATTGGAATAGGACTAGATGGTGTTAGCAGGGGGGTACAGACACACAGATGAGTGGAATGGAGAAACAGACCCAAGGAATTATGCCTAGCTGTTTTTTTTTAATCTATAAAAGTAATTTACTGAAGGATAGCTTTCTTAAAAAGTAGTACTGTACAGTTGAATATACAAAGACAAAACAAAATACACCTTTACCTAAGTCTCATACCTCATAAAAATGAACTCAAAATGGATCATACCCTCAACATGTAAAATGTTTTAACACTTCTAGAAAAAGGCAACAGATGAAAATGTTTGAGACTTTGGGCAAGGCAAAGTTTGGGGGCTTGACAATGAATGTACAATGCATAGAAGGAAAAACATATAAATTGTACATCATCCAAAAAAATGTTTGTTAAAGACACTGCTAAAAGAAAGAAAGACAAGCTATCATTTGGGAAAATATATTTGCAAATCATGTTCTGACAAAAGCTAGTATCTAGAATATATAAATGATCCTGAGAATTTCTCTCAATTCAATCGGAAGATGAGAAGGGAGGAAAAAAATGAAGAGGCATTTCACAGAGGAAGATACACAGATGGCCAAGAAGCACATGGTGAGATGCTCAGCATCATTAGCCATGAGAGAAGTACAAATGAAAGCTACAATGAGAGAACAGCGTACACCTGTCAGAAAGGCTGAACTAAACAAAATGACAATGTCAAGTGCTAGTTAGGTCAGACGACTATTGCCATTAGTCACCCTTCTAACCTAAAACTCCCTGAAACCACTCCCTGGAGTCACCTTTCAACCACGTAAAAGTCAGCCCTATAATGTGAACAATAACGGGTAGGTGGAATTTGGTCTTCAGAGCAAACACTTCTCTCAGACTGAATGCCAGAATTTTGCCATAAGCAAAATATAGAAGGCATGAAGAGGCAGAAGAACTGGATGAATAGACATGGAAAACCCAAGGTAGAAATGGGGAGAGTGCAGACATGTTATGGCAATTGCAATCAGTATCATGGAACTGTCATGGAATGATCTGGTAATAAATTGTCTGGAAAATGAATTTGCTTTGTAAACTTTCACCCAAACAACAATATATATATTGCAGTTAAGACTAACTATCAATAATAGTTAAATCACTATTAATTATTTTAATGGTTAATAAAATCATTACTTTAAAGTTAACAGAATTGTTGGTTAATAATTAATTGACAATTAAAATCTATTTTTAAAATGGTAGCAGGATGCAGAGAGCCTGAATCACTCATGTCTTTCTGAGAGGAATATAAAGTTGTTCAGTCACAATTTAAATTACATGCGAAGCATGGAACTGCCACATGACTCAGCAATTACACACCTGAGCATTGATCTGAAAAGTGACGATTTCTGTTCACACAAAAACCTGCACACAAATGCTTCTGCCAGCTTTCTTTATAATTGGCCGTCACTGGGAAGAGCCAGGTGGCCTTCAACCAGCAAAATGGTTATGCAAACTGAAGTACATCTATACCCATGTGACATACGCAGTCATAAAACTCAAGTAACTTTTGAACCATACAACAACATGAATGAATCTCCCAGGAATTGTACTTAGTGAACAAGGGCAAATACCAAAAAATTACTTACCATTTTCACTTATGAAACTTTTCTGAAATGTCAAAATTATAGAAATGGAGAACAGATTAGTGGCTGCCAAGAGTTACGATGAAAGCAGGCCCAAGAGGGAAATGAGTGTGATAGTAAAAGGATAGCAGGATGGATGGAACAGCTCGGCATTTGTCTGTAATTGTGCCCTGATTTTGCATATCTTTTCAAGTTTGCCCTTTGCCCCGTATTTCATTAGTCAGTGTAACTTTTAGATGGCAGCGAGAGCCTGGGAAGTTCAAGAATCTCATGGACACAGGGAACTAAAGGGGGACTCTACCTGATCTTTCGAGTTTGGCTCCTGCCCTCTCCACCTTTCTCACCTGTATATCAGTGTGTGGTACACTCCACTACTACTCACTGCTATCGAGTCTACACTGACGCATAGCATCCCTGGAGGACAGGATAGAATTTCCCCTCCTGAGTTTCAGAGACTGCTGTTTACAGGAGTAGAAGCCCTATCTTTCTCAGGGGTTATATGGTATAGAGGAAAAAAATACGTTTTTTCAGTCACGTGGGCCCTACATCCTCGTCTGCGTCCTGTTGCTATGTATCAAATGGTCATCGGACAGTGTAATCGTTCCTAGTATGTCTTCATTTCCTCATTTATAACTTGATGATTTCTGAGCCCTGGTGGCAAGTAGGGTTTACTCGTTGGGCTGCCAACCTTCAGGTCAGCAGTTCAATTCCACCAGTGCCCCTGCAGGAGAAACACTGGGCTTTCCGTTCCGCTCCTGTAAAGAGTTGTGGTCTTCACAATCAACTGAGGCGCTTCTACCCTGTCCTACCGGCTTGGTATGGGTCAAAATTGACACGACGGCTGTGAGTTTGTTTTGTTTCCTGTCAAGGAAGGAGCCAGAGAATTTTTAAAGGGCTGCTTATGTCTTAAAACTATGCATATCATCTGATTTCCTCTAGTGAAAATACAGCAGAAGACTTGGGCGTGTTGGTGTTAGGTGTCGTTCCCTTGGCCTCAACTCAAAATGATGCTAAATACAACAGAACTTAACACTGCTCACCCTCTGCCCTCCTCTTCACAGCTGCCATTCTGTTTGAATGTCTCGTTGTAGCCATTATGTCAATCCATCTTACTGAGGGTCTTATTTTTGTTGTCCCTCTCTTGTGCTTCAAATTTGATGTCAAATGTCTGAAAATCCAAAGAATCATTCGTTAGGAGGTCAATAATGTATCTTCTTGGTCTTGCTTTCAAATTGAACCTGTCAACACACATAGCACCCTTTAGGGGTCCAGACGGCCCTTACAGATGTGAGTTTCACTTTTTCCAACCAGTCTTGACATACACTTAAACAGATGTTAGCCTTGAATTTTTTTTTTAATTTAAGCTTCTTGGCTTCCAGTTCTTGTGACGCATCTGTTTACTCAGAAGCACACTGCATTATTTTTCCAACTGGGAAAAACCCTTCCGGCAAAAACTATTTTTTAGGTGTAAGAACATTTTCATCTTTAGCCTCCTTTAACCCAGGAGAAAACTATTCAAGGATAAAAACATGTGGTTTCAAGTATAAAATATATATAATCGAGGATCTTCTTGCAAGACCGTAGTTGATTTCTTTCGGCCTATATACTTCATAGCACAAAAATAAACGTTGGAACATTTTTAAAGTTATAATATTTAGAGGCTTTTGGTGAGGGGAACCAAAAGCCCAGGAGGTGAGGGTGGAATAGGGGAGGGGGTTGTCTGGTTGATTGCTAAGGAAGTGATATACACTTGCAATTCTGGATCAGTGTATTGTGGTTTGCGTGGCATAGTGACTGGAATATAGAAGTTGAGATGGTTTAATTCCCATAGTTTCTTTTTTCCAGGCGTGACATGATGCTTTTAGTGTCCTATTCTGAACGGAAGGAGCCCTGGTGGTGTAGTGGTTCTATGCAGGCCTGTGATCAAATGGTTTGCAGTTTGAAAACTAAAACAAAAAGCCCAGCAACTCTGCAACGTCAAGACTGGGCTTCCTGCTCCTGTAAAGAGTTACGGACTCAGAACACAAAGTGGGTTGCTATGGGTCAACATGGACTCAGTGGCAATGAGTTGGGTTTTGTTTGTTTGCACTCGTAGTTCTGACGGCACACTCAATTGGGGCGAACAGCTGCGAACCACGAGCAGATCCAAACCACAAGCCTCTCCACAGGGGTAAGAAGAGGGTTTCTATTTTCATAGGCAGCTCCAGTCTCAGAAACCCACAGGGACAGTTGTAGCTTATCCTATGGGTTCTCTATAAAGTGAATCAACCTTATGACAGTGAGTTTGCTTTGGGGAATCTGAACTGACATCCAGGCAATGTGCTGCATAAGTACTGGAGAGTACTGGATCTTTTGACATTGGATTAAAGGGTAATGCTGGGGAGAGTTAGTTGGGGAAGATAAGAATCAAAATAATACCGACAGAGATAAACATCCTAGTGTCACTACAGATCATCTGGTTCTAAACACAACACAGGAAACACAGGAAACACAGTCCCATTCATCTTAAATAGTTCACCCTTGATATCCATCTCATTTCTTGGGTCTCTAGTTAGCATGCTTAGGATATAGAGTCTGACACATGTAAGAACTCCTGACAAGCACTTAAGATGCATGTCAAATGAGAGAAAGAAAAAAGGTGACAAACGAATAAGGAAATGAGCCCGGGACTATTTCTGACTGTAAGTTTATAATGAAAAATGTATGAACAATTCATATTCCAACATGGGACCAGCAGAGGTGTGAAGCCTGGCTTATTACTTACTGTTGTTGCTTGCTGCTGTCAAGGACGGTCTAGACGCCTGGTGACCTCCAGCACTGCTGAACCAAGTTGCCCAATCCTGCACCAGCTCCGTGACCACTTGCAGGTTGGACTGTTGTGATCCATATGGTTTTCACGGGTGGAGTTTCAGAAGTAGATCACATTGTCTTTCTTCTGGTCCATCTTAATCTGGAAACTGATGAAACTTTGATGAAACTCTGTTCAACATCATTGCCAAACACAAGTTTCCTCTGACAAAAGAGTGGTGGTTGTATGTGAGGTGTGTTGACTGGGAAGGGCAAGAATTTTACCCTGGAACCATGACTGTCCATTTATTATTTATCATGTTGGTGGTTTTCAATGAGCTACTTAAGTTTCAACTTAAAAATGAGAAGACTAATAGTAATACTGCATCATGTGATAAAATTGGCTTATATAGTCATATAAGTGTTGCAATGCCTGTTACCAATAAGCAGTAAAACAGATTAAATATCATCATCTTCGTTATCTTTTACTGCCCACTGAAAATAACTTCTCATGGCAATGGTGGATGAGTTATGAAAAATGCCGGATTCTAAGTAACTGAAGCCAGTCCTTCTCCTCAGCCTATAAGTTCAGGTGTTGCCAACATACCTAATAGTGGAGTTGGAACTACAGACTGTATCTTGTAACTACCATTTCAACCAATCCTCTTTCTACAAGATCATCACACTTTTCATTCTTTTTTGTTACCCCCTATATCTCAACATTTTGGAAAATGCTAAGTATTTGCTAGAATTCTCTCAGCAAATTAATGGTTGTGTATGTGCTGGCATGGCTTTCAATATCAGACATAACTGACTTCAGAACAAAGAATATTTTTAGGGATAAAAATTAAATTTTATCATTGCATGGATGGATTCATCAAGAAGAAATTAGAGCTCTACCTTGTTTCTGTACTTAAAAGGAAAGTTCAAAGGATATGAATTATCAGAAAAGAAAGGAAAATAAACAAACTCACCATTATAATAACAAATTTCACTACCTTCCTCTCAGTAATTGATAGAACTAGTGAGAAGAAAATCTGTGAGGACATAGAAAGTTGGAAGCTTGAATATTAACATTCAACTTGAGTTAATGGGTGTTTAATTTCACCTAACAGGAAGCAGAAAAATTATACTTTATGAGTACATTTGAAACATCAGTGTCGACTGTATTCTATGCCATGATGCTTGTCTTAGCGAATTTTAAAGTGCAAGTCGAATTAAGTATATTCTCTATTCATAATGGAATCAAATTAGAAATGAACAACAGGAAAATCCCCAAATATTTAGAAACTAACTCACATTCTTCTAATTCACTCATGATCATAGAGGTGATTCTGACTAATGGTATGCCCCTGATGGCATAGTGATTTAGTCAAGCTGCTAAGCACAAGTTCAGTGATTCAAAGCCTCAAACAGCTCCACGGGGGAAAGATGAAGCTTTCCACAGCAGTAAAGATTTGTCCCATAGGAACAGTTCCCATAGGGTCATACTCTTCAATGTGTGGTCAAATAAGAAATCAGGAGATGGAAAATAAAGTATTTTGAGTGTAATGAAAGTGAGAACATACATACAAAAGTATTTAAATTGGAACTAATCTAGTGTTTAGAGGAAGACTTTCGTGTGTGTGTGGCATCACTGCCCTGGTGGGAGTAGGAGGCCCAGCCTTGCTCCTGGTGAGCTGCTGCTGGATTTGAACTGTCAACCCTGTGGGCCTCAGTCCTGCACACAACCAGTATGTCACCAGGGCTCAACCTAGAGGAAGATTTACATATTTAAATGTTTATACCAGTAAAGAACAAAATCTCAGGAAACTTACTTTAGACTCAGACAAACTAGAAACAAAATAAACATAGAGGAAAAGTTATTTTAAATAATGTAGCAATTCAGAAATATAGATAACACAGAACAATATAGAATATAGAAAAATGTAAATAATATGCCCATGATTGCATTGATAGTTTAGCTTGTAATAATAAGTAAGTTTCCATTTCAACCAATAAAAAATTTTTTTCAACCAATGATCATCTCAATAGATACAGAAAAATGCCATTTGGATCTTAAAAGCTTATCTTCAAACAAGCAGTCATTTAAGTAAAGGGTCAGCTAAATTCATACAGAAGAAACACACTAGACTGTATGATTCAAGGTTTGTAGATAATAAAATCCAAGATCAGAGTAGGGAATTTTATTCCTACTTAAATTTCAAGAGCCCAGTTTGCAGAAGCCTATGGATGTTAATAAAAATTCAAAATCTATTTTCAGAATCTCCACATGACTTAAGCCTCCAGTGAACTCCCCCAGTACATTATATAGACACATAAATAAACTTACCCTTAAACAGAATACATTGGAAAGTGGATTAATACAGATACAGAAAGGGGATTCATACAGTTAGATTTAAACCTTATCATTTAACACCTTATCATTTCTTTTCTCTTTTGACCCATTCTTAACTTGTTCTAACATATTATTTTCTGCTATCTTTTAGATTGGGCTCTTTTGGTATTAAATTTGTTGCTGGGGAGGGTTCTTTGTATGATTTTCTTTTTATGAAATCCAAAGTAGATAGAACTTTATAGGAATGCCAAGGTAAGTAAATCTTTAGAGACAGTAGTTAGATTAGTATTTTCTAAATAAGTTTTAGTAGGGAGGTATTTGTGGGGAGCTAATAACAATAATTCAAAATAAGAAGATTATTTCCAAAATGATGAAAAGTTCTAAAATTGAATGTAGTGATGATTGTACACTTTTTAATATTTTAAATCATTAAATTGTACTGTATGTGATTACATATCTAAAAAACTGAGAGGAGAAAACAAATTGTTTGAAAAATCAAGCATAACCCCTCTCAGAGGGATGGACAACAGAAAAGTGAGAAAGCAAGATATACATCAGTGTAAGACATGAAAAAATAATAATAATTAATAAACTATCAAGGGTTCACGGGGGAGAGAGAGGAAAAGGAGAAGCTGACCCCAAGGGCTCAAATAGATAAAAAATGTTTTGGAAATGGTGATGGCCACAAATGTACAATTACACTTGATACAAAAAAAAATTTTTTTAAATACACTTGATACAATGGATGGATGGATGGGATCCCCAATAAAATTATTTTTTTAATCAAGTATACATCCATAGAGTAAAAATGATCAACAAGCTAGGAATAGAGAACAAACAAATAGAAACCAAACGAAAAGAATCAATTTTAAACCTAAAATAGTAAAGCAGGTAAAAATATATAAAAGTGGTAAAGAAAACTGGTTTTCTTTCTTCAAATAGCTGAATATAATAGGCACATATATGAACCCTAGCGTCCCTGTGACCTAGGCATTAGACGATTAACTACAAAGTTGGCACTTCAAGCCCTCCAATTACTCGCTAGGAGATGGATGAGTTGTCTGCTCCGATAAAGATTTACAGATATTATAACAATCCATAAATGAATTACATCAGGTGAACTTGTGTGGGAGTTCCTGGCAGGACCTGTGGATCAGGGAAAAAGGTGTAGAAAGCACAGGATGCTGCTGCGTCTCCTGGAGCAATCTTGAAACCACTGAGTATCCATACTCTTAGGTAGCTGGAATTCACGCTTACAAGTCTCCTGGAATATTTCGGTCTGCAGTCAGGTCGAAGCTGTTGGGTATCCTGTTTCCATGACTCCTGGAAAAAAAAACTCTAGTCTCGAGATAAATAAGACCCCAGGCCAGCTCATCTGACAACCTTCCACTTTAACCTCTGAAACACAGCCTATCGGAATGTTTCTAGCTTCCCCATAGTACGGCTAAAATCCTGTGATGTAATTGGATGATAACATCCTGTAATACCATTGGACCATAGTTTTCTATAATACAATTGGGTGGTTGGTCCTGTAATGTGATAGGACAAAACAGTCTTGTAAGACAATTGGACAGGCTGGCTCAGCCAACTGTACCTTATTTATATAACTCAGCTGAAAACCCCTCATTTATATTGTCCATAGTGTGGGCCTATTGTTTTTCGTGCTGCAAACCCATGACCTTATAAGGATGTACTTGGAAACAAAGGGTATGTTAAAGAAGTTATCTGATTGGTCAATGAAACACATATAAGCCTTGCAAAAGCTATAATAAAGCTATAATAAAGTTAGATCTGTGCTGTGAAGCCTGTGTGCTGGACCTGTTCCCAAAACTTGTACCAATCATCTTTTAAAAATATTTTCTTTCTACTTGAGCCCCTTGATATCAGCTTCTCTTTATTTCCTCCTTCCCCCACCCTACCATCCTTGAGCCACACACACACATATATATATATATTATATAGTATATATATATATAAAACACAATCTGATGTACCTCTTCATCTACAGTTCTGTTATTTGTCTGCCTTGAGGGGGGTTGTACAGCCTTCATTGCTACCAGTTCCCCATTCATCCCCCTTCCCAGTTCTTCAGAGATCATTACTACCATTGCTGATTCTGAGGGGTTTATCTATCCTGGATTCCGAGTGTTGGTAGCTCTTATCTGTACCAATGTATATGCACCAGTCTAACAGGATTTGTGAAGTTGAATTGTGGCCATGACAGCAGGGTGAAGAAGCATTAAAGAACGAGAAAAATATTGTGTGTTTCATCGGTGCTACACTACATCCTGGATGCAGTCCTTTTCCCACATGTCCGTTCAGTGAGGGAGTTTTCAGTTATCAACAGATGGGCTTTGGGTCTCCACTCTGACCAATCTCCTTTACAATGATATGATTGTTTGTTTTTGATCTTTCTGCATGTTATCCCATTGACAGCTCATGGTCACATGGACTGGTGTGCTTCTTTCATGTGGGTTTTGCTGCTTCCCTGCTAGATGGCCGCTTGCTTAACTTCAAGTCTTTAAGATCCCAGACACTATTTATCTTAATAGCTGGGCACCATCAGCTTTACCCACGTTTATCTGTAAGAGCTATATACATATATTTTCCTAAAACCAATAGTAGTATTGATGCTAGTACTAATATCAAGGCTACAAATTTGTCGCTGGTCATTTCAGATGCTATAGATCTAGTTGAACAGATGAAAAAATAAACACATCTTAATAGTATTGCATAATAAGTGAAACAGAATGGTAGATTCTCAAAGATTTAGAGAACATAGAAGAAAGGAT
Organism: Nesogale talazaci; assembly: GCA_004026705.1. NCBI lineage: Eukaryota > Metazoa > Chordata > Mammalia > Afrosoricida > Tenrecidae > Nesogale > Nesogale talazaci. Next base: position 39,237 of record PVJH01015428.1, read on the forward strand.
ACATAATTCTTGAGGACTCGAGTGTTTTGCAGAAGAACTAACCACTTATATATGTAAAAGAAAATCTACTATGGATTTGAGAATGTGGGAAAGAAAAGATTACTTAAGTAGGTAAGTCATCAAACTTCAAAACCAATGGGTTAAACTAAAGTTTAATTTATAAGGTTTTAAGCAAGAGAATAATATTAGAAATCTTTCAAATTGTTGCATCTATGAAGTTTTGTAAAATACAAACAAATAGAATTTATCAGAATGCCAGAGTTGTTTATTCTATGTTACCTTATTCTAAGGAGTTTTTTTTAAGGATAGTTGTTTCAAAACTATTTATAATGAAGTTTCAATATCTGTCATTCTAATGATTTCTGGAATATCATGGTATGCTAACCACTAGATCAAGACAAGCATTAGTGTATTATTTCATATCCTCATTTGTTTCATATGTATGTCTAGTTTTTAATTTGACTAATTTTTTTCCAAAGTATATCTGCGAGAATAACATTTTGAAAATTAATTACATGAGCACATTAGCACTACAAGACTAAACCAATTACAAGAAGAGAATATAGAGAAACACAAAAACATGCAGACATTTAATATTTACTAAATGTAGTATTTGACATCCTGATGAGAGACATAGTTTATGCAGAACAATTTCTAAAGTAATTATATATGCATGTTCGAGGAACTATATCACTAACTTAAATTATATACAAAAATAATTGTCTGGATTTGAGATAGAGGAGAAACACTTTTAAAAGTATTAAAATGAACTATATAGGAAACATTTTTGTAAGTGTGAGGTTGACAAAAATCTTAGTAAAATTTTAGTAAATATACAAGGGACACCCCCATAAAAGAAAAAAAATAACTTCACAGATGTGAAGGGGATGGTGCATTTGGACATTTGGAGTTTGTTCCACAAGTTTTCTCTTTAGAGGTTCTGAAAAGATTATATAGCCATGTGTGACAAAAAAAAAATATATCTGATTTGTGGCAGACAGGCAATGGGCTTTCTCCCCCCAAAATGTGACTGCTCTTACAACCATCTCAGTGATCCACCAGGTTTTGGAGAGGGGGGGAGCCCAATAGTTTGCCTCTTGACCCATGCTCCTGAGTCACCTCACCTCGCTCCATGTGACTTCTTTTTGCTTCCCCTAATTCAGAGGGACTAATATAGAAAAGACACTGATATGACAAAGTAGAAGAGATAAAAAAAAAAAAAAAAGGGAGGTGCTGTCAGCTATCCAAAAGGATGAGTTTGAAAAAAATGTTTCCAAGAATGGAATTTGACAGATATATTAAGTCTGGATACATCAGAGAAACAAATGCATGGAAACTCATTTTTTTTTGGGGGGGGGGGTGCAAAGGAACAAAAGGAGTTTATTTTCTAGTTTAAGCTAGGGTCAGGCTCACACCACTATCCAGCGCAGCGGTTTCCTGTAGCCCGACCCCGACCATCACAGAAAGCTAAGTTTTTATAGTTTCAGGTTACATAAGGGGAGTATGTAACCTGCTTCCCGCTTCCCACCTAGCGTCCCATTAGAGGGAAGGTGGCTGTTCTCTATTGGCGAGCTGCTTTACGTGCCCTTTTCTGGTTGGCTGTCAGGGACTTGTTGAATTTTGAATGCTTCTTCCTGGTTCCGGGTGTTGCACCTGCTTCGGGGAAGTCACGGTTTTTCTCCGAAATAGAAACTTAAGCCTACCCTGACTTTCGGCTCTTTTGGATCCTGTCATGGCGTTTCTCAAGTTTATTGAGTATGCAGAATATAAGGTCCAACTTTTCTAGTGCCTATTTTAGAGCATTCTTGCTCAAGCTGCAGGAAAGCAAGGATTACAGAAGCGAGATTGAAGCGGGTTAGAATTTGCGTGGCGGACTCAACTTGATCTAGGGGTATGTATGTTAAGCTGAACTACACCAATACAGGTTTTTTTTAAAAAAAAATAAAAGCTATTAGCTTATTAATAAAATAAGCAGGACTATTATAGGTCCAATTATGGTGGATATCAGGGTAGGTATACCATGGGGAATTATTAACCCAACTTGCAAACCAATTCTGTTCTTCAAGCTTAGCTTGCTTCTTTTTCTCAGTGCCTTCTAGAATTTTCCTCATGGAATCCTAACTATTCCTGAGTGATCGGCATAAAATCAACATTCAACAAGTGTCACCATCATTTAAAAATAACATTCTATATGTGAACAAAACAAAAGATATACTGTTCCTTACAATTACAGCTATAAAATATCTGCACCTTGATCTTATAATCCTATGGATATATATTCCACCACTTATAAGAGTTTGTAAGCCAACCACCTCATGCCCTTATCCCCTCATTTTGGGATCCACTTTCTATATTGCCCACTTATATCAACCCAGTGTGCTGAGGAAACAATCATATATTTTCTTTTTTTTTTTGAAGAGACAAATTGTTTTATATTAGAAACAGGTAGGTCTTAGAATTTTAACTTGGTATACAGAAGACATCAAGATATAGTAATGAACCTTTGAAAAATAACATGGAATATGAAAATGTTTTATACTTCCATAACAAAATTCAAAGTTTCATAGAGGCACATATGGTATTCTTACTGCTAACTAGAAAAAATGCTGCTTGAGTTTTCCTCTTCCTAATTTATCATAATAGAAACGAATAAAAGCGAACAAACAAGCAAAACAAAACCCAATAAGTGATTCAAATTTAAACGTGCCATCCTGTCAATATAAAGTTTTCTGTGTTACCCAAACCAAGTCACCATTGTCACTGAGTCAATTCTGATTTTTAGCGACCCCAGAGGGCAGAGTGGAACTTGGCTTCTGAGGCTGGCGTCCGTTTTGAAATAGCCTGTCCACATCATCCTCTCAAGGACAGCTGGTGGATTTGAACTTCAGTGACTTCAGGATCTCAGTGCTTTAACTGCTGTGCTACCAGATTCCCTTATGTTATTTACAGGTCCCTCTAATAATTTACACTTCTTTTACCTTTGTATAAGCACTTTTAATTGATGGTGAAAGAATGTGTGAAAAATTGTCACAGGACTAGAAGAAGATTTGTTATAAATCTTTAAGATATAACTGTTATATCTTAAACTGTTATATCTCATACTGTGCTTTATAACCTTCAGTTCCATCTGTATTACATTTCAGAAGACTTCCTGTTGACAAATACTTGGTTTGACTAGAATGTTGAGGAGTCCAATCTATAATTTATTATTTTAATTTTTTTGCATCATACCTTATTTTCACCGTCCTGAGGCAGCCATTATTGCTGGACACTTAGCTAACAATGCTGTAGCTGTCTTTTTTACTTGTATTTAAGTATTGGTGCATGTGTGTGAGATTATCTGTGAGTCAAATTCTTAAAATTAAAGTTACTAATCAGAAACATGTCCACTGGTGACAAGGAGCTTATATGTTTGGATGCTAGCTTCAAGGTCAGCAGTTCAAAACCACCAGTGCTCTGTGAGAGTAAGATTAGACTTCCATTTCAATTAAGAGTAACAGTCTTAGACTCCCACAGGGGAGTCTACACTGTCTTACAGGGTAACCATGAGTTGAAATCAACTTGATGGCAGTAAGCTTTTGAGTTTTTCATCAGAAACATGTACATGTTTATGAATTTGTTTTCTTGATATGTTGAACCCCTTTTACTCCCACCAGTAATATGTAAGTATTTACTAATTGAAACTTTGTGTAAAGATAAAATCATATAGAATAGACATTGAATATAATATTTCAATGAAAAGTTTGTTTTATCTCAGATAAAATCATTGGTAATCCCTCCAATTTTCCACCTTTCTTATCTTTTCTATTCTGCCTTTTGGGTTACTCATGGTCAGTATCTCCTTCCAGCAAACTCAAAACCCAGATTCGATGTCTGTTTGTCCATTCCTTTTAGTCTCTCCATCAGCTGACCTTGGTCCTAGTTTGATTCCACCTCTGCACTCACTGCTTTCTTTCTAGTTGCTATTGCCACCGTCATATGTCATGTCCTCATAATGACTCTTGAACTATTACAAAGTTAATGAACTCCTTCGTTTTTAATTTCTCCTTGCTGCAATTCTTACTTCTTGATGCTGTAGTAATCTTCACAAGATCTAATGATGTCCCTTCCTTTATATCCTATCCAAGTCTAGACTTTAAATGCTGTCTTTGAAGACACCGTGATTTGGCTTGGCTTTACGTTTTGCTTCCCAAATTACTTCTCACTGTGCTCTTCTGTGCCTCTCTTCCCATGCACAGGTAGCTAGGCTCCGCTGAACTTGAACTTTGTCTTCTATTTTCTTACTTCATCCCGTGATCTCTTGTACTTACCCATCATTTTCTCCTCTACATTGCTTCTGTTTGAAACCCTATCCAGTCTTTAAAGTCTGAAGTTAGGTGTCCCCTCTTCCATGATGCCTGGTTTTCTACCAAAAAGGTTAGCAGTTTGAAACCACCAGCCACTTCATGACAGAAAGTTTTCTCCTCCTGTAAAAATTTAGCTTTTGAAACTCATAGAGGCAGTTTTACCCTGACCAAAAGGCAAGGCAAACGCAGGAAAGAACCCAAACAAGGAGGACATGCAGGTCTAGACACGTGTCCCACTTCTTAGCTGTGGCTGTATAAAACTTTGAGTGTGTTCTTTCATCTTTAAAAGAAAGAATTCAACTTGGTTAGTTTTTCTTTGTGTGTTTTCCATCACAGAACACATGACATGTTGACAATCATATGTTTTCAACGTGAGGAATCTTCATTCCAGTTGGAAATTCATGAAGTGCGCATCCATTAGCAAAGTCAAATCAGGACAGACCATCCATAAAGTCAGCAGCGATATGCACCAGTTCACAGACTCAAATAGCTTCTTTCCTTCTCTATTTCCTATGAACCAAATCCACGGGTATCAGTGGCCAAACTCAACCCATCTATCTATTGCTGCTTCTCCTACTTTTACTTAAAGAGTAGATCTGGGTGGTCACTTGACAAGCATTTCAGCCTGCCACAGGGAAACTCATATTTTAAGAGAGAGTTTTATATAAAGGGTAAATGTACATCAAGAAAACATGCTTACCCAGTGCTGCCCAAGTCCATAAGTACAATATTTGCTTTGGGGGCATTACTACCCTTTGGTGGGAGTAGGATACCGGGGCTTGCTCCTGGAAGTTTGAACCGCCAACCCAGTGGGCCTCAGTCCCGCACACAACCGCTATGCCACCGGGGCTCAGCCCCATAAGTCCAATATTAACCCATTTGTCCACCACCAGTCCACAAAGTTCTCCTCCATCCCACACCCTCCCCAATAGAAAGATTCCTTAGAGGAGGTTTGGTAGGGCTTGAGCAATGGCAATGTAGCAGAGGAATTACTGATATCCAAATGAAGGCTGAACATGATATTAGGACAAGAGGAAAGTAAAAGGAAATAGAGGAAAGAAGTAGGAAGCAAAGGTCACTTATAGAGATCTAAATACAGGCAGGCACATAAGTAAATATATTTATATATGATGAGGGGGAAACACATCTATGTACATGTATTTATAGGTTCAGTATTTAAGAAGAAATTGGACATTGCGTCTCTGTTCAAGTACTCCCTCAACACAAAAATGCTTTGTTCTAGTTATCTGGCACTATGAGATGCTCACTTTCCCAACACGATCGTGGTTGCATAAGAAAAAGTGGCGAAAAAAGCTAATGGTGCCTGGTTATCAAAAATGTAGTGTCTGAGGTTTTAAAAGGCTTGAAGATGAACAAGTGGCCATCTAGATCAGAAGCAACACATCTCACATAGAATAAACACACCAGTCTGTGTGATCATGAGGTGTTGATGGGATCAGGTATCAGGCATCAAAGACCCAGAGCAAAAAATCCTGTTAATGTGGGTGGGGGGGATGTGGAGTGTAGACCCAAAGCCAATCTTTAAGCAATTGGACATCCCCTTATAGAAGGGTCATGTGGAGAAGACAGGCCAGTCAGGGTGGCATATAGCCCTGATGAAACATATAGCTTTCCTCTGAATCTTTAATGTTTCCCATGTCCATCCCCCCCATCATAACCCTAATTCTACCTTATAAATCTGGCTAGACTACAACATGTACATGGGTACAGATAAAATCTGGAAAAACAGAGAATGTAGGACAGATAAACATCTCAGGACTAATATTGAGAATAGCCATACCAGGAGGGGAAGGGGAAGGTGGGGGAAGAAAGGGGGAACCAATCACAATGACCTACCTATAACCCCCTCCCAGAGGGAGGGACAATAAACAAGGGAGTAAAAAGAGACATCAGAAAATGCAAGACATGAAAAAATAATATTTATAAATTATCAAGTGTTTATGTGAGAGGAAAGGAGGCATAAGGGAAAAAATGAGGCTCTGATACCAAGGGCTCAAGTAGAAAGAAAATGCTTTGAAAATGATGACGGCAACATTAGTACAAATGTGCTTGACACATGGATGGACATATGGATTGTGATAAGAGTTGTATGAGCCCCCAATAAAAAAGTATCATCTAACAGTCTTACTGTTTTGTCAGATATTATTTAATATTTTTCATAAATACTATGTGTTATAACATCATGTAATTTAGTGTACCCTTGATACTTTTCTTATTTAAGTGTTAACTATATTAAGTAATACCTCCTAAAAAAAGTTCTAGAAAAGAAACATTCCAAATTATTAAAGGATTTGTTGGTATGATGTTCTGAAGAAAAAATATTGATATTAATAAACTGACCTTTATGAATCTATTCCATAATAATGATATCACAAGCATATATAAATAGTGTTACAAGGATGCTCACTGCAGAGAGAGCCAAATATTGAAGTCTGACAATGTTAATGGCAGAATTGCTAGGTAAATTATGGCATACTCTTAGAATGGAGAACTACCAGTAAAAAGTAATGATATAGGTTAAAACTTACAGACCAAAAAAGTCTTAGGACAATAGTAATTCCACTTTATAAAAAGTGAGAACAGAATTGTGGGAGATATTTAACTTCAGTTTGTTATTTTTAAGTGTTTGCTTTGGAACTAAACTGCATCTTCAGGTTCTTGTCTATCCTAAAACTCCTTCAAAGCTGTCGAAGCTTTTGAGCTCATGAGCAAACTTAAACACTTTAAAGTCACACAAACCCCCCTCCTCAGGACCACAACAAGGTACACTTAGTAACCTTGAAAAAAGGTACACATAGGTGCTTTAAAAAATTATATAAATTGTACAGTCTATTGTAAGTGCCCACTCATGGTGTGTGGTGTGTGTGGTTTGAGCTTGCTTAAGGAAAAACAAATGTTCTTAAGTTGAACAACAGTTCCAAAAATGCTTGTTGGTACACAGATAGTACAGGATACAGTCCTAGTTCATATATGAGGTCACACCAAAAGTATCGCTACAAAACCATAAAAACCCAAATGAAGTATAAGCACAGCCATATAGATATCTGAGCAACAAATATTCTAACAAGAAAGTAACAACAAATGCCAAGATCCCCTAGAAGGAATGAGAAGACATAAGTGACATTTAAAAAGAATAGTATCAAAAAAAAGAGTAGTATCATGATTGATCAAAATTGTAAAAGAGCATCTTAACTCTTTAAAGAGAACAGTGTAGGAAGATCTGGGAAAGGCTGGGAGGCTTGTTTGGAGACTGTAGAGAAGAGAATCCAGCTAGACAATGTGTTGACCTTGAAAGCAGTGAGAAGGGAGTTGACAGTGAATTTATTTAGAAGATGGGGCTGACATGACTTGCTGATGTTTGGATGAACGGATGGGGTGCAATAACAGCAAGGGCACCACAGTGAAGAGAAAACTAGACAGATACCTGATTGAAAGCACTGCTGCTTCCGTGTACATACAATTTCATGTTCCGCTATAGTGCCTATGATGGTGCTCTAATACAAGAAATGTACAATTAATGTCTAACAGATGAACAGATTTTAAGGTGACCTTCCAGAAGGTCATGTACTACTCAGTGTTTATTGCTATTGCTGCTTCTATTGTTCTCTTTCATGTTATAAGACACCTATCATTCTTGATTAAACGAATTCAGGGAGAATTCCTAAACCCAATCTCTAGGACTACATCTCCTCTCCTTCAGTTTTGTTTCTGGTTTACGTTATTTCCAGGAGCTTAAGGAAGAGAAAATCCTGGAAATATTGCTCTTAATAGGAATACTTGAGAGGAAAGAGGTACAAAATCTCCCTTTCAACCAAGCTGGAGTTTACCTTCTGTGGACGTGCTCCACTTGTTCCGTGGGTGGAGACGTTTATCACTCTGCTCCATGCTCTGGCTCCTGATTCTGGTGCGACTCCTCTGATGTAACTCTCAGCTGAATCCAGCAGGTTCACTGCTCGGAGGTGCAGCCCAGTTCTGATTCCTGCTAGTAATAAGATCTTTTCCCCTGCCTCTCAGGGCTCATTTTATACCTGGCATTATGGCCCTCCAGGGAATCCTGTTCATAATTACTCATACATACTCAAAGTATCTTCCACCACCCTTCCTTGACCAAAGCAGGAAAAGGTCCTTCAGTGGGAGTTAAAGACATTGGCTAGAAGAGCCATATTAGATTACTCATGCCTCCTGCAGTGAGTAAAATATAGAAAAGAATTCAACAAGTTTTAAATATATTTTCTAGTTAATAAACCAGAATGTTATTCATTGTTATTAACTGTCAAGTGAAACCCTGCTGGTCTGCCACCATTTCCAAGACGATCAGACTGCTATCTAGGGGTTCCATTGGGGAAAGTCAGTTATGAGATCTTTCTTCCTTAGTGTCTCTGAGTCTGCAAGCTCTACTGAAATTTGTCAGTATCACAGCCACATGGAAACCTCAATTCTCAGGCAGGTGGTGGCTGTGCAAGAGATGCCAAAATTGAACTGGGCCTCATGAAAAGACATGAATTGTACCAAAAAAATCTCTGCAACTAAGATACAGGCATCCATTTGTAACATAATTTGCCCAAGAGCAAATAACCAATTAACATGATTGATCAAAAACCCAGTACTCATGACACCAAGAAAGGGACTTTTTATTTGATACTACTTCTACTCAACCGTTAATGCTCCATTTTCTACTACCAATAGTCCCTCGTTAAGATTAAATTGATGATACTTTAAGAATAAGGTGTGGTCAGTACATTGCAGACGCTACAGATGCCTGGGAGCAAGAAGGGTATTTTGGGATTGCAGATGGTACTGGTAATTCTAGGACTTGTGGCAGGAGACTGTGGAGCTGTTTGCCAACTAGGGTGGGTACAGGGCAGAGAAGCAACCCTCATTAAGCACAGATGAGCCCAACAGGGCCACCCCCAGGAGAGGGGAGTTCTTCTAAAGTGACACAGGTCCTCTTATAGTCATCCATCATAGCCACCCATCACAAGGTAGATATGGGAAACAACATCTAAGCTACTCTGGTGTCTCTGTCAAGGGAGGAATGGGAGAAAGCACTCTGTTCCCACCGCCACAATCCTTCATTAGCAAAGCAAGGGAGAAGTGGAAAAAAGAAGGAAAGAAAGAGAAAAAGGAAGGAAGGAAGCAATCAAGCAAGCTCTGGGGATTTGCATGAAGACATGTCTATGGCTGTCATGTGACCATCTTCCCAATGTCCCAACACCCCAAATCACAGACACAAGATATGAATGCTGGGGGGCAGTGATCTGAACACTGTGTTCAGAGTGGCTGCTGCTCTTTAATTACAAGTGGATGCCACTTGATGAAACTTTCCTGTAATGAAGGAAAATTAGGCTGAACTGACTGCAGGATGTAAAATAAAATTGGTCATGGAAAATTAAAAAAAAAAAGAAGAAGATATATGTATTTGGCCTACCCATGTGCTGGCTTTCAACCTTACCCCAAATTCGAAACTCATAAACAGTAAGATTTCCAAACAATTGTCATTTGGTCAAATAGAGCAAAATGTGGGATTTTATGGTTTACTAGGTTCTAGTATGCCAAATCATAATGGGATGGTGGCCCAGAAATAAGGATCCCAGCTAAGCAAATATCATCCTTCTCAGTCCACTACCAAAGATTTTACGAAGGCAAACACTTAAAACAAATTGGTCTGATGTGAGCTACTGTTCAATTATCGTCTTCTGGTGACTGTGTAGAGGGCAATATTTCATGAACAAAATCCCAGCCAGATCAGACTCTCAACAGTATTGATTTGCTTCTCAGAGAACCTGCTGAGACTTTAGCACTCTTCTTGGCTTCAGTCAACATTTTCCTTCCACGTCCAAGGTGGTTTTCTGGGTTTTGTTTCAATATTTTGAATCATTCCCCTATTTTATCTCTCTTCCAGGAAATTTCAAGAAAAAAATATTCACAGAAATAAGGGAAAATTATGAAAACAGTATTACTTAAAGATAAAGGACTGAGATCTGCAGGTTATAAAAAGAAAGTCTGGGGATGTTTATAATGTTATTATTATGGTTTGTTGTTATTGCTAAACTTAGCAAGTTCTTAGACGTTGGAAAGCCAAATCTGCCAACGCTTCAATGTATAGGGATGCAGATTAAACTGTTTCAATCAGATCTTGTTGAAATCTTTATATTTTAATTATTATACTTTCTCTATTAACTCTAGACCTATTGGGATTTATTTTGTGTAGTGGGGTTTGACATTATGATTTTCTTATTTTATCAAGGAAAGCACAACCACATCTATAGGTCTCCATGTGTAGAGTGTTGGATAAAGGGCAGAGGTGAGTATACTGCAAACATGGGGTCTATTCTTTGCAGCCAGCATGACTGGCACATAATTCATGCTCAGGGACGTGCTCAAATCAGAATGAAGAGAAAAGTTTGAAAAGGATGTTTTGGAGAAAAATATTTGTCCCCCGAATGTTCTTTACCGCTACTGCACATCTCCTCCTGCCTTTGGTTTTCTACTAATTGTATGGGCTGTCTGTTAGCAGACTTAGTTAAAATCCTGCTTCCCTTGCCTGAAGGTACAGGGTCATCACTAGCCTTTGATATCTCAAAACTGAAGTCTTTCCCAGATTTTTTAAAAAGCTAATGAAATCTAAATACCATTGGGCGGGGGGGGGGGAGGTATCAAGGGAAATAAGAAAATGACAGGTTGGTAGCATGCGGTTCAGAAGGACCCTGGTAAACATGAACACAGCTCATTTAAGATCGTCCCCAAGGTAGTCATGGGAGTTGCTAAAGTTTTAATCTGTTGGACATCTCTAATTTTTTCAAATATCGAAAAGGTGCTGCAGGCATGACAGTGGGAATGCCAACAGCATTACTACAAGGAGACCAGGTGGCACTTTCCCCCCTTTTTTTAGATTAAGGGAGCTGGGGCTGCTAATTTAGGGCATTGGAGTTCATGCAGATTTCTAGATTGCCAGACCTATTTCTCTGCAGAGAATAAATGGAGTCTGTCATCAATCAAAAGAATTTTGCAAAAAGCATAGATCATTTTGGTCAATGAACTATATATACTAAATGCTAGGCGAAGTTCTTTTGATTTAGTGCAGCATTGATAACCATCCTAGCCCTGACTCTGATGGCTTCATCGGAGAGTTCTACCAAATTTTCAGAGAAAATCTAAAACTAGCTCTTCTCAAGTTATTCTAGAATATGGAAAATAAAGGCATACTCCCTAATTCATTCTATGATGCCAGTATAAGTCTGATACTAAGTTCTGGCAAAAGCACTGCTAAAAAAGAAAACTACAGACCAATCAGTATCCCTAGATATGATAAATGCAAAAATTCTAGTGAACACACTTCAAATGTATATAAAAACATAATATTTATGTGTTATGTCTAAGAATTTATTACAGGGATACAAGGATGGGTAGTTATAAAATCAGACAGCTTAATTCACCACATAAATAAAGCAAAGAAGAAGCAACATATGATCATTTTAATCAATATAGTAAAATTATTTGATAAAATCCAACACCTTTTCCTGAAAAAAATATCACAATAAAATGGGGATAGTATATATGTACAAAACAAATAGCCTTAGGGTTAAGAGTAGGATTAGGGTTAGGAAAAAGGAAAAAAAACAAACAGCTAACATTATTGTCAATGGAGAGAAATTGAAAGCATTCCTCTTGTGTATGATAGCAACATTTATTCACTTATTCACCTCTTTTTAAGTATTTTACTGGAAGTCCTAGATAAAGCAGCCCGTTAAGAAAGGAATATAAATGGCATCCAAATTGGAAAGAAGACAAAAATCTATCTTTATTCATAGGTGACATGTTCCTATACACAGAACAGCTCAGAGACTCTACACCTAAATGACTGGATTCAGCAAAGTGCAGGGTACAAGATTATCAAACAAATAATAACATACAAAAATTCCTTAGAGAGATGTCTAAAAAGGAAATCAGGAAATCAATATTATCTACCATATCCCCCCGTGGGATCTAATCATTTGTCAATTTGAGGATTTGTCAATTTGAGGATTAAGAGTGAAGGGGTAAAAAAATTTTTTTTTTATTTTAAAAAGAGTGAAGGGGTAGAGTCCAGTCTGTCAATCAGGTCAGCCAATGATGCCTCTGCGCACATGGCCTTCCCCTGAGGATTCTGGGAAAACTTGAGTATTTCCTCCTTGGAGGTGGAAGAATCTTGCACTCACTACTTCACTTCTTTGGAGACTCCCTACTTCCTGTGAGACATTCCTGAGAAAAAACCACATGGACCTACCGTGATGCAGCTCTGGGAACTGGAGTAGCCACATGGAGACTCTGGCCAGTGCTGAGGTGCTTACAATGCCACTGGATCCAAAGATTTTCTGTCTTCTCACCTGAGTATTTGGTATCATTGTGCGTATTTTGTAAATCTTTTTTGTTTGTTTGTTTTTGTGGGCATCACTGCCTCTGGTGGTCGTGGGCACTACCCAGCCGCCGCTGGATTTGAACCGCCAAGCCCACGGGCTGCAGTTCCGCACTCAACCACTTACACCACCGGGGTTCAGCCCCTATTTTGTAAATCTTAAGAGGGCTTTGTAGACCAATACTGGACATATGGGCTAATATCAGACTTATGGACTTGGTCTGGATTGCGCTGAGATGTTTTCTCAATGTTCAGTTGCTCTTGTCTATAAACCTCTTTCTTTCTTTTTAAAGCCTCTTTCTTATATACATGAGTGTCTATGAATTTGTTTCTCTAGTCAACCCAGACTAACACCCCCCAAAAGTGAGTACGCTTAGGGAAAGAACTAATTTGGGATATGAAAAAAATGTATACAAGATAATTACACAACATCCTTCTGATAAACTAAAATAAGCCTACATAAATGTGAAAAGATATAAACACCATATTCATAGGTAGGAAGATTTAATATTTAGAAAATATCAATACTAGCCAAAGCAATCTCTGGATAATGTAATCTAATCTAAGTTCCTACAACATTCTTCAGCAAAATGGAAAAAAACCTATCCCAACATTATATGGAAAGAAAAAATAACCCAGATAACCAAAATATTTTTTAATTAAAAACCATTTTATTAAGGGTTCATACATCATTTTTCACAATACATAAATAAACATATTGTGCCAAGCACCTTCACACATCCGCTGCTGTCATCATTCTCCAAACATCCGTCTTTTCCTTTGAGCCCTTGGTATCAGCTTTTCTATCCCCTCCCCTCTTCCCCTGCTCTCCCTCCCCCATCAACCCGCAATACTTTATAAATTATTATTGTTCTGGCGTATCTTACACTGCCAGACACCTTCCTCAACCCACTCCCCTGATGCCCGCCCTCCAGACAGGGAGTTATATGTAGATCCTTGCAGTTGGTTCCATCTCTCTACCCCACCTTCTCTCCACCCACCCAGTAGTTCCAATCTAACCACTGGCCCGATGGGGCTCATCCATCCTAGTTTCCCCATATCTCTAGCTCCCCTCTCTACTAGTGTACCTTCTCCAGTCCATCTGGATGTGCAAGGTAGAGTTGGGACCATGATGGTTGGCGGGGAGGAAGGCCTCCGGAACTAAAGAAAACTTGTATGCATCATCACTGCCCAGCTGCACCTTGACTAGTCTGTCTCCTCCCTGTTACTCCCCTGTAAAGGGGTGACCAATTGCCCACCAGTGAGCCTTAGGTCCCCATCCTGCTCTCCCCTCACTTGTAATGAAGTGATTCATGTTCTTTGATGCTCTATACCGACTCCCTTCAGCCCCTCTTGATCACACTTGCTGGTGTGCTTCTTCCATGTGGACTTTGCTGTTTCTGTGCTGAATGATGACTCGATTATCTTCAAGTCTTTGAGACTCTAGACATTCAATCATTTGGTATCTGGGCACCATCGTTTCTTCTACTCTGCTTGCCTCTGTATCCATTTGTCTTCAGCGATATCGGGAGTCAGTTGGTCCATTGTTTTTGATTTTTGTTCTTTGATGCCTGATACCTGATTGTTTCAGCACCT